>CM040421.1:151562681-151723315 GCA_022702705.1 Papilionanthe hookeriana x Papilionanthe teres | reverse complement strand
CGAGAGGGGTGGAGTTTAAATAGAGTCGGTGCGGGGCCTTCCGGGGGAGTTAGGGCTTGGGATCGACTGCTACGGTGAGGAGAAGAACGACCTGCAGTGACCACTAGGCATGGGGCAGCTCATCAAGTGAGAATTTCAATGTTGGCTCACATGTGAGCTGTCGGCCATGGTGTTTTCCGGCGGCACTGGTGGCGGCCGGCCGAGCAATGGTCACCATCTTGGTCGGGTGGGTCGGGGCTGGGGTTTAGTGTAGTCGATTGGCCATGGACATGTGTAAAGGCTTTGATCCAAAGTAGAATGGGGCATGGCTAGTTTTGAGTCTAAATGGGTCAATCCACCCATTTGGGCTTGGTGCACCCTTCGAGGTGGCTTTGGATGCTTGTGGGGGATCAAAGGGATCGATCTGGTTTGGCATGGAGAAGTCTCCATCCAAATATATTTGGATTAAATTTAAGTTTAGGTGAAACATGATTAAGGCTAATGAGCTTTAGGGATTAAGGAAAGCCCCCTCTTCTTACCCAATATGGCATGGTGGAGTGTCCAAAGCTCTCATGGCTCACATGTGGCTCATGCATGGCTTCATGGCTCACCTTTGGCTTGGCAAAAAGTTTGGTCGATTTCATAAAAAAGGATTTTAAGGATTTTGGATAATTTGGTGGAAATTTGGATGAAGCTTCATTTAGAAATATTTGATCATTTGTTTAGGACTTAGGGATGATTTTAATTGAAAATATGATGAGGGGAAATGTCATATGGGCTTTGGAAGAATTTTTGGGGTTTTGGATTTGGTGGAAGTGGGCTTTTAAAATGGTTTAAGGAATGGGCCCTTAAGTTTAAAAATGAATTTATGGATGGGAATTTTGTAAAGAGGTTGGGCCAAATAATTGTTGGGTTTAGCTCATGGATGTGTCATGAGTGATTTGAAACAAATTGGGGGTGATTTGGATTTGAATTGGGTTGAATTTGAGTTAGGTTTGGGCTTAGGTCAAAAATGGGCCTTTTAACCTTGGGTTGAGTTTGAGTGGGGTTTGGGTTCAAATTTTGGGCAAATCATGTTTTTTGTTTGTGGGAATGTTAAGGAAGATTTAGAAAAGATCTGAGGTTAATTGGAGTTGAATTGGGTGAGTTTGGGTTAAGTTTGGGTCATGGGTCCAAATTGGGCTTTAAGGCCAAAAATGAGATTGGATCCAAATGTCAATCAAATTGGACTTGGATTTGGTCTAGATTGGTATTGGGAATGTTGAATTGAAGTTTAGAATTGGATTGGACCAGAATTTGGGTCAATTGGATAGGTTTGGTTTGACATTGGGTTCACTTTGGGTTAAAATGGGTCAAATTGGGGGTTTTGACAAAAGTAAGGTAAATTGACAAAATTGGCCCATGATGTAGTTGGACAAAATGAAATTGGGAATATTTGAGATTTTTTGGAATTTTCTGGGAATTTTCTGAATTTTTGGATTTTTAGGCCAAGAAGGGTATTTTGGGTATTTGGAGGGTATTGGGAGGTATTTTTGGAATCTTTGGTATTTTTGGGTATGGATGATCAATTTGAGTGATGTGGAGATGTTTGGGATTGATTTTGGAAAATTTTGGGTAATTTGGAAATTTTGCAAAAATTTGGGTAATTTCAAGGGTTTTGGGTAGGTTTAGTAGGTGTAGGGTCCCGGGGGTCAAAAATTGAAAATTTGGAAAATTGAAGATTGGGTGAATTTAAGTGGAAAGAAGTCATTTTGGTTGAGCCATGAAGCCATGAAGCCATGAAGCCATTTCAAGCCCATATGAGCCATGAAAGGACTCATTTGAGGCATTCACTATGTTGTTCCTAACCCTCTTGCCTGAGGGCTTAGGGGTTAAGGACCATCCATGTGAATCACCTACATGAGTCGGGAGGTTAAGTTGGGTATGGGTATGGTTTTATGAGGTATGTGGAAGTGTAGTGTGTAGGTGTAGTGTAAGTCGGCCCCTTCACCGGACCGGGCCACCCGGGGCGATCCTAAGGCCAAAGAGTCCTATAGGAACTCATCCTTTAAACTTCCACATTTGATTTCAACCCTCACAGGTGATTAGGGGTCTATAGTCAAGTTTGTGGAGTTTGCGGGGAGTTAAGAAGTGGTTTGAATTTCTAAAAGGTGGGTCCCAATTCTAGTCCTCTAAGATAGTCAAAGGAAAAGCCTAAGGCTAGATCCTAAGTACTAAAGAGAAGAAGAGAAGACCTCATCAAAAATGAGGTCAACAGATCCCTATGCGACTGATGATGGATGGACTACCGCTTGGACAAGGTCTTCGAAAAATATTTTGGATCACATCCAAACCGCCTCGGTGCGAGCTTCAATTCAGAGTTCGAAACCTGTCAAGTCGGCACTGTCACTTGCGATAGAAGAATCACCTCAACAAGAGACGATTGAAGAGAAGAAGAAAATTGATGAAGAAGAGAAGATCGAGGCTCCTAAGGCTAGGCTAGGGGCTGCTTATCCTAGGATAGTTGTTTCAGATTCGGCGGAGAAATCCCTCGAACCTCTGACTCTGTATGATTATCTGCTCACTTCGGTGGGATCTTATAATGATAAGGGTGATGGCGTTGTCTACGTTTTGACTGTTTCTAACGATTACATAACTAGCGACAATCCGGACACCGATTTTGATACCAATGACAATTCTCAAATCATACACAATCTCGACGATCACAATGGCGAAGAAGACATCCATCAAGGAGGTTACGAGAGTTCAACAAGCAACGAATCTATTTGTGAGTTTCGAGGAGCTCCAGTCACAATAGAATTAGAGCCTTCGGACTCGAAGCTAATCAAGAAGAACTCGTCATTCCAATTCAAGAAGAAACACCAGCAAGCTCGACACTAGAGTCGAAGAAATTACAGAAGTTAACTTAAGAAGTGGAAGAGTTTTACCTCCGAGAATGGGTCTAAAGGACAAGGGAAAGTAGGTGGTTGTTCAAGAAGAACCAACCCCGGCAGAAGAAATACCCATTCGAGAAGAAGCCGAGACACATGGAAATAAAGTGGACTACAAGGTGCTAGCCCATCTTAGGAATCTATCGACCAAGGCGAGCATCTACGACGCTCTCATATTATCAAAGGAGATGAGAGAAGCTCGATCGAGGCCTTACTTGATCCGAAATTTTCTTAGCTCGAATGGCTGGAGATTCCTTAGATGAGGGTTGCTCGTTAAAGGAACGACGAGGTGTTACCTTCACGGACAATGACCTACTACTTAGGACAACGGATCACAACCGACCGTTGTACATTTCGATTACAATTGGGAAGTTTACGCTCTCCGGAGTATTGGTGGATCCGGGAGCATCAATTAATATAATGAGTCTCCGAACACTAGCATATTTGGAAATTGATGCTCGCGAGCTCGAAGCAGACAAAATGTTATTAAGAGGATTCAACCAGAAAGGAGAAAGAGCCCTCGGATCAATAACACTACTAATGAAGACCGGTGACTTAGCAAAGACAACCGCAAAATTTCACATAATTGATTCGAAACATCGTTCAACGCTCTATCGGGCCGACCATGGATACATGAAAACAGGATGGTACCATCATCTCTACATCGAGTGCATCAAATGCTACGATGGAGGGGAACGAGTGCATCAAAGGTGACTTACAACCATTCTCCGTACATGAGATTGGAATCCATGAAGATGCAGCTTATTATGCACCTCCGAAGAAAACAATCTTCTCCAGAGATACCATAACGAATGAAGCAAAGAAAGTTCGGGAGAATGAAGAACCCGAAGTTCTAGTCCAATAGTCACTCACCACTCCCTTACGGGAGATGGTGAAGGTTTCTCCACAACTCGCATCCGAGGTCGAGGCCGGGGACGAGGTCGTGGTAGAGACGTTAGGACAGTTGGACAGAGGAAACCAACCATCAATGTTGATTGGGAAGACAGTTCTGAAGAAGAAAAAGAAATTAAGCAAGAAGCAGCGACAATAAGTCGGAAGAAGCCGCAATTCAAGATCTCTCTCGAAGATGAGAAGAACGAAGAATACAAATTAATGTACGAGAAGATTAACCACTATGTACATACTATGAACCTAACCCCGATCCATTCTAATAAGGTCGAGGGTATGGTGGTCAAAGAGGTACGTAGCGGCGGTGCAAAGCCAATCAAATTCTACCGTGGTGCTCCTTCCTCCAAAATTGAAAATAATGTATAATTTGAAGATGTCACTTCATCAGAATTAATTGAATTACCTTTTGAGTGGTACTCTCCCTGTGTTCAAAATTTAATTCAGCATGGTTTCTTACCTCGACAATGGACAAAAGGCCAATCACAACATTTTGAAAAGTTATGGAATAACTCCGGTCGTCCACCCAATTCAAAGAATGGTCTCGGATTCGGCACAGTAGGATCAGTTGATGATACTGAATTTTCCTTGGTTGTCACTTGCGAGTCTAATGAAAATTGCATGGAAACTACAGAAGAATTCGAAGATTTACAAATTGGAGACGCTCCACCAGAATTCAAAGAAGAAATTAAATCTCTAATAGATGAGTTAACGGATGTTAACTTAGGTACTAGCGAAGAGCCTAGACCTACCTTTGTTAGCTCCTTACTCAATAAAGAAGACTCCGAAGAAATAATCAAGTTATTAATGGAATTTAAAGACTATTTTGCTTGGAGCTACGATGAGATGCCAGGATTAGCTCCGGAGGTCGCGATCCATAAGCTAGGAGTGGATCCTACTACATTCCGAGTCGGACAAGGTCCCAGAAGAATGCGTCTAGAAATCGAACAACAAGTCATAGCTGAAGTTAAAAAGCTAATAGACGCCAAATTTGTCCGTGAAGAACAATACCCAACTTGGCTAGCCAATGTAGTGCCAGTCAGAAAGAAGAATGGTCAGATCAGAATTTGTGTGGATTTCAGAGATTTAAACAAGGCATGTCCAAAAGATGAATTCCCTCTACCGATCCCAGAATTAATGATCGACATTGCTTCGACACATGAAATATTCTCATTCATAGATGGATCTTCGGGATACAACCGGATAAAAATGGCTCCGGAAGATGAAAAGCTTACGACATTCGAACGCCGATCGGAGTATATTGCTACACAGTGATGCCATTCGGATTGAAGAACGCAGAAGCAACCTACCAGAGAGCGATGACAAGAAATTTTGATGATCTCATCCACAATCAAGTCGAATGCTACGTGGACGATGTGGTCATCAAAAGTAAAGTAAAGGACAACCACTTGTATGATTTGAGAATTGTTTTCGAACGATTAAGGCAATTTAACCTTAAGATGAATCCCTTAAAATGCGCCTTCGGCGTCACCTCCGGGAAATTCTTAGGATTCGTTGTCCGACATCATGGAATTGAAATCGACCCGGAAAAGATTAAAGCCTTCGAAGAGAAATGCCAAATTTATTTGGGAAGAGAAATGCCAGAAGGCCTTCGAAGACATTAAACAATATTTAATGACACCTCCTGTCTTAGCAGCCCGAGTCTCAGGTAGACCGCTAATACTTTATACCGCGGCTTTAGACGACTCTCTCGGAGCCTCGTTAGCCTGGGTCGATGATGAGGGTAAAGAAAATGCTCTTTACTACTTAAGCCGTCGTTTACTTTCGACGGAAATAAGGTATCCCGCCATTGAAAAGCATTGTTTGGCCCTAATCTTCGCCGCTCAAAAGCTCAGGCACTACATGCTTTCGCATAAGGTCAACCTGATCTCGAAATTTAATCCATTGCAATACTTGATGACTCGTCCAACACTTTACGGCGGACTTGCCGGATGGTCGATGATATTATTGCATTTCGATATAACTTTCATGCCTCTTCGTGCCGTAAAGGGACAAGTCCTAGCAGACTTCCTCGCGAGCACACCCTTTGCGGCGGAATCTCCTCTCGATGACGATTTGCCGGATGAATAAATAATGAACCTAGAAGACCACGATGATCGACGTTGGGAATAATATTTTGACGGAGCATCTTCGGCACACAAAGACGAAGAATCGCAAGTGATAGTGCTCGGTAAAGCGGGAATCGAGCTAATCTTTATAACACCGGAGCGGGGGATGTTAAGATACTCCTACCACTTGACGAGCCGTGTACAAACAACGAAGCGAATACGAAGCCCTCATAACGAGATCTGGAATTAACTATTCAAATGGGGATAACGGACATCAACATCTACGGAGATTCTCGATTGATCATTCAATAGATCGCCGGACGAGTACGGAATTTTAAAACCAAGACTCGAGCAATACTTCCAGGTATGTCATACGGTTGTTGGAACAAATTCCAAATGTGACAATCTACAAAATTCCCGGAAAAGAAAATGCTTTAGCGAGATGCGTTAGCTCGCCTCGCAAAAGAATTTGCTCGTTTGCAAGATGAGTCGGTGGAAGTGTCGGTTCACGGACGTCGAGTCCTATCGGCTCGACATAGACACAATACACAAATCGAGAAAGAAGAAGAATCGGTTGCAACGATGACGGAAAGCACGGAAGATTGGTGACAACCATTAATAGACTACACCGCAAACAGGAAAACTACCGGACGATAGGTCGTTAGCCCATCGGATCAAGAAAAGAACTGCGTCCTACGCACTAATAAACAACACATTATACGGAAGGTCTTTTGATCAAATGTGGCTAAGGTGCCTAAGCGGGTCCGAGGCCGTGAAATTGTTAAAGAGGTGCATTCGGGACTCCGTGGCGCTCACCGATCGGGTCCAAAGATGAAAACGAAAATTAAAAGACTAGGGTACTACTGGCCCTCGATGATGACCGACTGCATGAAAATCGCCAAGAGCTGTCACCAATGCCAAGTGCACGGAGTGGTTCTACTCCAACCTCCAAATGTGTTACATCCGACAATTGCGTCGTGGCCATTTGAATGTTGGGGCACAGATATAGTGGGTCCGATGGAACCGCCATCTTCAAAAGGACATCACTTCATTCTTGCGGCGACAGATTACTTTTCCAAGTGGGCAGAGGCAGTTCCACTTAGAGAAGTGAAAGCACACCACGTGCTACAGTTTTTCAAGAATCAAGTTGTCTACCATTGGGTCAGCATTCAGAAGCACACAAATCAACAACTTTGTCAGGAGACACGGAATCGACTGGCGATTTTCAACAATTTACTATCCAAGAGAAAACGGCCTTGCTGAGGCTTTTAATAAAACTCTCGTTCAAATCTTAAAGAAAACCTTGGACGATAATAAGAGAAATTGGCACGAGAAGTTATTAGAAGCCTTATGGGCCTACCGGACAACCTTCGAACTCCTACTCAAGCTACACCTTACGCTTTGGTGTATGGGTCCGAGGCAGTGTTACCTTTAGAGGTTTAGCTTCCTTCACTCAGAATTGCAGTTGCAAATAAGATCACGACAGAAGAAAATGCCAAATTACGACTAGAAGAATTAGAAAGCCTGGAAGGGAAAAGACTTGCAGCGCAGCAGAACTTAGAATTATACCAAGCTAAGATGGTTCAAGCCCATGACAGATCGGGTCCGCCCAAGAACCTTCAAAGTTGGTGACTTAGTTCTCATTCTCAAGAGACCTATTCTTGCACACCGCAAGATAGGAGGAAAATTTGAACCCACTTGGGAAGGACCATTTGTGGTTGAAGCAGTATACTCAGGAGGTTCCTACCAGTTAGTGAATTGCCAGGGAGAACGACATATGCTTCCGATCAACGGACGATACTTGAAAAAGTATTACGCTACATGATGTTTCGAAGGAATGAATTCTTCATCCCTAAGAAGCACAGGCGAAGTAATTACTTATGACTGGGTCCAAACCCAAAAATAATAAAAAATGTGCTAAAATAAATAAAATCATGATAATAAAATTTTCCTTGTTTTCTCTTCCATATCAAGATCTTTTTCCTGATCTTTTCCTACTTCATTCCTGTTAAATTTAAAAATATAAAAAGTAATAAAAAAAATGTCTTTAATAAACATTTTCTTAATGTTCTTGTTCTTAGTACAGCCCCTGATCCTTTTCCTTGTCTTTTCGCAGGGAAATGTCGAACGTGCGGTTGGTCCTGAACTTTAGAAATGGCGTAAGCCTTGCACTCGATGAAAAGAGGGTGAAAAATGGAGCGATAATCGAGACTGACTCGGACTTCGCACCAGCAGGCCTGCAGTACGAGGAAAATGATTGGGTCCCAGTTGACCGAGAGGAACTACCCGGGCAGACAGTGATGAAAGTGGGTGGCCCAAGCCACCAATCCAACGACAAAGAAAAGAAAGGCAAACACTCGAAGAAGATAAGAAAATTAAGTCCGTAGTCGCTACGGCGAGAGGGCGAGCTTGTCGGCCGTGCCCACAGAGATTCAAGAAGTTCGAAGAGCTACTCTCACAGCAATGCAACGAAGAAATAAGAATCGCCATATCCGTAAGATGTTAACCAAACTAGCAGCGGACCAGTGCGATGAGGCAGCTGCTACTGTCAGTACATACACTTCAAGGACGCCAGTTCACCAGGAACCTGAAGAAAGGAGGCCAGCTTCTAGAATAACAGAAAGGACCAAGGAAATTTCATAAAGATCAGAAGAAAGAAGGCTACCACGCTACCAGATAGAACCACCAGTAATGCATGACCTTGTTGCAGAAGCAACCCCGGGGGATGTCCCAACGGACATCATCCCCGAGGAGCCGAGGTATGCAGGAGAACGTGAAGGGATTGAGCCGTATATCCCACAATACATCACCAGGCCCCGCCATCTGCAGATTATTCTGGAATACGAGCTGGAAAGAATGCAGAATGTCGAAAAGAAAACCTTTGAATACTTCGAGAGAATTAGAGGCAGAAGGATCAATATACTAGAGGGCCTCGAGCTACATACAGACGTATTCTCGGAATATGAACAACAACAAATCGTGGATTGTATCCGGGATTTGAAAAGAATGGGCCGAGCGGGCCGCCTAAGGAAAACACCTACTCGGAACCCCGGAGATGGATGCCGGGGAAAGGAAGAATCACAATACAATGTGGATGCTATTACAACTTTGCGGAAGACGAGAAGGAAACCCTCCGGAATACTGCGTCATGGCCGAGTGGATCCAATGCCATTAGTCATCAAGAGAATGGTAAAGAGATTGATAACATGGAGAGTATTGCCAGCAGATTGCATACCCAATAGCTGCATTATTAACATTTACAAGCAGGGTGACTTCATACCCCCGCACATAGATCACCATGACTTTGTCAGACCTTTTTGCAGAGTCTCTTTCCTAAACGAGTGTAACATCATGTTCGGATCTGACCTCCGGATAGCAGGCCCAGGTGAGTTCCGAGGGCCGGTGAAGATACCATTACCGGTAGGTTCCGTCATGATACTGAAAGGCAACGGAGCGGATATCGCTAAGCATTGCATACCGAGAGTACCGGTGAAGCGGATCTCGGTTATTTTCGGGAGGATGGACGACAGGAAGACACCTTACCATTTCCAGCCATACCCAGAGCTAGAGAACCTCCGGCCTTACGAGCTGTGAGCTACATGGAAGATATCACATCTCCAATGTACATCCATATGGCATCCTTGCCAAGGATGGCTTGGAAGGTGATGTTATTGACCATGTACCCCACTATTCAGACATGGATTTTTGACAGATGCTTCTTTTGATGGATCGATAAAGATCATACATAGTCCGTTTTGAGTATACATGGATTGTATGATATGTATTCCAGATTGAGTTGTATGATGTATCTTCGACATGATTGGAATGAAAGTGACCATGTCACATTTTTGGCCTTCACCTCTTTTGTGCAAATTGACTAGGAAACGCCATTAAAGTTAAATGAACTTCGAACAAAGAACAGAAAAGAAACAAAAAGAATAAAAGAAAACTTTCCTTAAAAATCTAAAAATAATGAACACCAAATTCATACGAACATTAAATAAACATTAAAATAAAATGTGAATCATTAAAGGACAAACAAAATGACCACAAAGTTTCAATCAAATTTCAAATTCAATCCTTCCAAATCTCAAATCAAATTTCAAATCAAATCTCAATCAAATTCAAACTCAATCTTCCAAATCTAAAATCCAATCCTTTCTACTCTCTCCCTTGTCTGGGATGGAAGCGTTTGATTCCATTCACACGGATCGAATCTGTTGGCGAGGAATTGTATCCAATCCAAACCAGCAACTTCTGATCAACTCTTTTGAGCGGGATATGTGACATCTACATATTCCCTCCTAATTTATTTCCTTCCATAAAAATCTTTTACAACTTTCATGAAATTCTCGAAACACCAAAATTCCACACTTTTCAAATCAACACTACAAATCATTACAAGATCATTTACATCAAAATCAAACTTTTGGGGTTGAGGATTTTACATCCGAGACTGCATTGCTTTAGATTCCTTCCCTATCGCAATGAAATACATCAAAATCAAATTCTTGGGGTTGAGGATTTTACATCCGAGACTGCATTTCATTAGGTTCTTTCCCTATCACAATGAAATACATCAAAATCAAACTTTTGGGGTTGAGGATTTTACATCCGAGACTGCATTGCTTTAGGTTCTTTCCCTATCGCAATGAAATACATCAAAATCAAACTTTTGAGGTTGAGGATTTTACATCCGAGACTGCATTGCTTTAGGTTCTTTCCCTATCACAATGAAATACATCAAAATCAAACTTTTGGGGTTGAGGATTTTACATTCGAGACTGCATTGCTTTAGGTTCTTTCCCTATCGCAATGAAATACATCAAAACCAAACTTTTGGGGTCGAGGATTTTACATCTGAGACTGCATTGCTTTAGGTTCTTTCCCTATCGCAATGAAATACATCAAAATCAAATTCTTGGGGTTGAGGATTTTACATCCGAGACTGCATTGCTTTAAGATTCTTTCTTTATTGCAATGAAATACACCAAAATCAAACTCTTGAGGTTAAGGATTTTACATTCGATACGACATTGCTCTGAGATTTCTCCTCATTGCAATGATTCAATCCAATCAATTCAATTTTCTTTTAAGGTTGAAGATGTTACATCTAAAACCTCAAAATTCCATTTTCAAATCAAATCCCTTCAAATTAATTTTGACAAACTTCAATTTAAATTAAAACTCCAAATTGAAATCTAAGCTCACACATCAAAACTTAAATTGAAACAAAATAAAATCTAAATTGAAATTTTCCCAGATCATGTGATTTGGAATTCACCTTCTTTTCCTTTCCCCAGCGAGAGTTCAGGGATCTCCAGCCTCAGAGATATACTTGACACTCCCCAGCAGAAACTCTTCTACTTCGTCCTAAGTTTGTCACTTGGACATCTGTGATTGGTTTTGTTGATCTTTTCGGTCATCGCCAATACGCGCGGTGTGCTTGTTTAGCTCACCACACCTATTGGGGGTCCATTTGTTGACCTCATTTTTGATGAGGTCTTCTCTTCTTCTTTTAGTACTTAGGATCTAGCCTTAGGCTTTTCCTTTGACTATCCTAGAGGACTAGAATTGGGACCCACCACTTAGAAATTCAAACCACTTCTTAACTCCCTGCAAACTCTACAAGCTTGACTATTAATCCCTAATCACCTAGAGGGTTGAAACTAAATGTGGAAGTTTAAAGGATGAGTTCCTATAGGACTCTTTGGCCTTAGGACTGCCCTGGGTGGCCTGGTCTGGTGAAGGGCTGACTTACACACACACTACATTTATACACTACACTTTCACACACCTCCTAAAGCCACACACCTATACCTAACTTGACCTCCTGACTCATGTAGGTGATTCACATGGATGGTCCTTAACCCCTGAGCCCTTGGCTAAGAGGGTTAGGAACAACATATTGGATGCCTCGAATGAGTCCCTTCATGGCTCATGTGGGCTTGATATGGCTTCATGGCTCAACCAAAATGATTTCATTCCACTTATATTCACCCAATCTTCATTTTTCCAAATTTTCAATTTTTGACCCCGGGACCCGACACCCGCTCAGCTACCCAAAACCCTTGAAACTACCCAAAATTTGCAAAATTTCCAAATCACCCAACATTCCCCAAAATCATTCCTAAACATTTCTCTCCACTCAAATTGATCACCCATACCCAAAAATACCAAAAATCCCAAAAATACCTCCCAATACCCTTCAAATACCCAAAATACCCCCCTTGACCCAAAAATCAAAAAATTCAGAAAATTCCCAAAAAATTTCAGGAAATCCAAAATATTCCCAATTTCATTTTACTCAACTACACCATGGGCCAATTTTGTCAATTTATCCCACTTTTGTCAAAACCCCCAATTTGACCCATTTTAACCCTAAGTGAACCCAATGTCAAACCAAACCTACCCAATTGACCCAAATTCTGGTCCAATTCAATTCTAAACTTCAATTCAACATTCTCAACACCAATCTAGACCAAATCCAAGTCCAATTTGATTGACATTTGGATCTAATTTCACTTTTGGCCTTAAAGCCCAATTTGGACCCATGACCCAAACCTAACCCAAACTCACCCAATTCAACTCCAATTAACCCCAAATCTTTTCTAAACCTTCCTTAACATCCCTACAAACAAAACACTAACATGACTTGCCCAACATTTAGGCCCAAGCCCCACTTAAATTCAACCCAAAACCAATAAACTCAATTTTGACCTAAACCCAAACCTAACCCAAATGAACCCAAACCCTAAAATCAAAACCCAACCAAAGTCAAAACCTCTTTCAAACACTCCCATAAACATTTCCCAACATTAATTTTACATCAATTTCAACCCTAGCCCAACATTGGCCCAAGCTAGACCAATTTTACCTATATTGGCCCATTCACCAAAAGAGCCTAAATTCAACCCAATTCAAACCCAAATCACTCCCAATTTGCTTCAAGTCACTCATGACACATCTATGAGCTAAACCCAACAATTATTTGGCCCAAGCCTTTGCCAAAATTCCATCCTAAAATCCATTTTAAAATCCAAAAGCCCACTTTCCTAAACCATTTTAAAAGCCCATTTCCACCAAATATAAAAGCCCAAGATTGGCCCTAAAGCCCACATGACATTTCCATTTGCCATCCATTTAATCAAAGCCATTCCCTAAGTTATAATCCCATCATCAAATAATTCCAAATCAAGCCTCATTCCAAATCACCCCTAAATACCAAAATTTTTTCTTAAATCCATTTCCATGAAATTGACTCAACTTTCCCCAAGCCAAAGACAAGCCATGCAAGCCATGGACAAGCCACATGAAGCCATGGAAGGTTTGACATGTGATCAAGCCATTAATGGCAAAAGGAGGCCCCCTTTCGTAATCCTTCTTAAACCCTTTTTACCTTAAGAATGTCACACACTAAACCATGCTTAGCCACCTCATCATGGATGGAGACCACACCATTTTCTCTTGGCCGACCCAAGTGATCCTTTTCAGCCCAAAACCGAGGCCTTGGGTGGTGCACCTAGCCCAAAAGGATGGGTTGACCCAAATCAAGCCAAAGTAGCCTCTCCCCCATACCATTTTAATCCAAGCACTTTACACATGTCCAAGCCCGATTGCCTACACTAAACCCCGACCACGACCCACTCGAAAAAGATGGTGACCAATGCTCGACCGGCCAGCCACTGTGTCGCCGGAAAACACCATGGCCGAGAGCTCACATGTGAGCCTAAACTTGAAATTCTCACCTGCTGAGCTGCCCCATCCCCAGTGGCCATTGTAGTTGTTCTTCTCTTGCCAGGAGCAGCTGATCCCAAGCCCTAACTCTCCCTGGGAGGCCCTCCACCCTCTCCTATTTAAACACCACCCCCTCACGGCCATGGGAAGAGAGTTGCACAAACATTGCCGAAACTCTACCAAAATTGTTCCAAACCCTTCTCCATCCTTAGAGCAGTTGATCCCAAGTGCCAATTTGCCCTAATCCCCACCAACAGAACCCAATTTCTCAACTGAAATTCCACCCAAAACCAGGACACTTCTCCACAGTGGATCAATCCTCAAATTGATTGGTCCTATACCTTCACCAGACCAAGAGAAGGTGTCCACCAGCAAAAGCCCCATCTCCAGGCCACCCGAGTGCTCCGGCCTCCAAGCTTTGTGATCGGCTGTGGTCGAAATCCTACCTAGGCAATTCACCGGACCGGGAGACTTCATCCGGAGCTTTCTGGGATGCAATCGAAGGTGACACAACCCTCAGATTGAAACCACACTTCTCTGAGCAAAGGTATGAGCTAATTCTTCATCCCGAGCTTCTGGAGATTCTCCATTTCAAATGCTTTAATTTCAATGCATGATCAAAGTATAGATGTATTCGTCTCTTCAAGACGAATCCATAGAGTATAAGAACACGAAAATCCATCGAGTATCGAGTGAGATATTAGGGATTTAGTGTGGACGGCTCTCGAGTGAGGACGCTTGGGGACGATGAACGGATGCCGTCCATTTAATACACGCGCGGACGAACGGCTCAGATTGGGTCGGATCGGCAGATGATACGCGGAAGGCGGGACCCGGGCTGCTGACTCAAGCGGCGACGTCGAATCAGAAAGCGCCACGCGGCACTTCGGAGATGTTAAGGTTGATGTGGCGCCGACTCGGATAAATAGAAAATTCGAAATTTTCTGATTTATTTAATTCCCTAAACTTCAAAAATCCATAACTTTGTGTAGGAAAGTCAGAAAAATAAAATAAAAATACCCTCTTGCTCAGTGAATAGAGGAGAATAATGTGGAAAACAAATTATTTAATTTCATCAAGTATTTTATTTTTAATGATTTATTTCCCTTATGCATTGTTTTAATTCTCCATGCATATAGGAAATTCACCATGGCATGAGACCATAGGGCTTTTGAAGCCTCGAATTTGGGAACATTCCCCGAATTTTCCAAAGTCGGAGGCCATCCTATGAGAAGTTATTGATTTTTCAAATTCATGTTACTCGTTTTGAGTATTTTAATTCCAATAATTAGCATGTTGTGAAATAAATTCTAGAAAAATTTGGTGATGTCTCTTATGACCAGAGGACCCTAGGAAAAATAGGTTTTGAGTTAACTCATTTAAAATAACCCTAATTGGCTTAAACACTCAAAATAGATCCCTAATTAATTAGAGTTAACCATACATCAAATTGACTTGAAATCAATTCTCCACTGACCTTTAGGATCAGAGGAACACACCATAAAAATTTGTAGTCAATTGGAATTGGTTAGCCCTACTAAATGGGTTGATTAAGCCATTTAGCCATTTTAAACTTTAAAAATTCATAACTTTCAAAATACCTTTCAAAAATTCAACAAATTGATTTTGGAGCCTCTCTGATATTAGGGGAATTTAAGAAAATTAAAATTTCAATTTTCTAAAAAAGTTGATTTTTTAGTATTATTTTAATATTTTAATAATTAAAAAATAATAAAAAACACAAAAATAAGAAAATTCACCAAAATGTCATATTTTGAATTTTAATCACTTAGGAACAAACCCCATATTTTTCTTAGGTCTATTTAATGAGATATTAAATTTTAAAGCCTACGACAATTTTAAAATTAAAAAAATGTATTTTCTAGCTTTTTCACTAAAATAATTATAATAAATCAAAGAAAAATCAGAAAATTACAAAAATTGATTCTCTAATTTCCTTGATATCAGAGAGATTTTTTGAAAAATATAAAATTCATTTTTCAACCCTTATTTTATTTTTAAATTAATTAATACTCCAAAACTTAAAATAATTATAATAAAAATAATATAATTTAAAAAATCACCAAAATTGGTCCAAGTGGTCCTCTGGTCATTAGGAATGTCCCATAATTTTCTTAAGGACAGAAAATCTCCCTTGGTCATGTTATTAAATTTTCTTTGGAAATTCCTATTTTCCACCAAAAATAATTATATAAATAAATTAAATGCAGAAAAATCACATTTTCTCCTCTCATGTATTTATTGACATATGAGTGAAGTCATATAAAAATTTCAAGTTCATTTAAGTTCACTTTAGTGAGTTATGAAATTATTAAGCTTGAAGGGCAAAATGGTAATTAAAAATTTAACCCTTAATTAAAACTTTAGGTTTAATAAAAAAATTAACAAGTAAAATATTTGATCCTAATCTGATTTGGATGATTGATACTTAAATAATTAAAGGATAGAAACCTATTAAATAATTTGAAAATAATTAAAATAAACCTTAATTAAATAATTGATTAAATTTGGAAGAATAATAAAATTGGAATTATTAAATAGGGATATTATTAGGAAGAAGTTTATTCTTTAATTTAAAAATCCCTAAATTAATCATTTAAATAATATTTAATTCTTAATTAAAATGATAATTCGAATTTAACTTTTAAAATGTTAAAGGACTTAATCTTTAAATTAAATTAAAAGGTTAAATTATTAAACTCTTTTTTAAATTTTCAATTAAATTAAAATTAAAAATAAGATTAAATTAAAGATTAAATTAAATTAAATCAAACAAATTAAGTAAATTACATTAAATTAAATAAATAAATTAAATTAAAATAAATAAATTAAATTAAATTAAAATAAATAATTAAATTAAATTAAATTAAATTAAACTAAATTAAATTAAATTAAAAAAATATTAAATTAAATTAAATTAAATTAAAACATATTAAATTAAATTAAATTAAAACATATTAAAATTAAATCAAATTAAATTAAATTAATTCACATCAAATCAAACTAAATTGATTTAAATTAAATTAAGTAATAGAATTAAGTTAAAATTAAAATCAAGTTAAATTAAATTAAAATTAAAACTAAACTAAATTAAATTAAATTAAATTAAATTAAAGTTAAATTAAATTGAATTAAATAACATCACCTAAGACATAAAGAAATTAAAAATAAAACAACTTGAACACTATTCCAAATTTAAACCCTTTAAGCGAAGTTAAACTAAATCACAAATCATTGGAACACCAATTTGCCCTCGAAAACTTTAATTATCATAACTCCTAAATAGAACATTAAATGAAATGTTACTCCACTTATAGGACATTCAAATATCGTAGTTCACTGAGCAAGATAACAACAAAACTTAACTAAACCTCGGACGATTACTTCACCTGATTGATTAAATCCATTTGGACTTAAAACAATCCTATCAATATTGAAAAGATGTTTAAGATTCTTTCTAAGCACTTCCTCAATATGATAGGATGTTTATAAGAACAACTAAATTTAATTATTCTTTGATGAAGAAAATCGTCCTCAAACCAAAACACAAGAACCCAGACGTCATAGGAAATGACTAGCTATAGGATTAGGAGTTTGGTAGAAAACCATAACCCTTCCCTTAGCTTTACCTAGGAACTTGCTTAAATATTTTAATTGTGTTTTAAGTGCAGCTTGGGATGACGGGAAGACCCTCCAAGTACGCTTTTATTTTATTGCAATTTACCTTATTGCAATTTATTTAATCGCATCGCACTTACTTTTCTTGCATGATAAACAACTGTTGCATGAAAACCCACACCTTTAGGATAGTCCCTAAAACTGAAACGAAAACTAAATTAAAAGTAATTGCAAGATAAAATTCACTGCCACAACATTTCAAAATATAAAACAACTCAAAATTTAATCGTAAACAGAACACAAAACTACAATTATAACTAAATTAAAACGTCCTGTTGGATGATCGGGAATACCTCGAATGATGTAACCTACGTGTTGCTAACGGGATTTCCACGATCTAAATGAAAGTGTGGAACTCATTTAGTTGAGTTTAGCAAATTCATCTGGACTAAGTGAATCCGATAAAAATAACGATGCCGGAAGGATGGAACCGTGGGATCTTAACCGGTGTCGTTATAATTAACTTTAAGATTTGTTTTAATTAAAATACAAAGAACACTTGGAAATTAAGATTCTCTCTAAACCAAAACACTTTTCTCATCTCCTGATTTATGACTTCTATAACTAAACCTCTGCAACAACAAGGAGCTCGGAGCATGGTGGGCAGCACGGCCATCGTCGTCGAGAAAACAAATCTACATCGACAAAACTTTCTTAGAATTAAATAACCAAGCCATAGGACTTCGAGGTAGTTTGCCTAGTGCAACATAAATCCTCAACCTTTTGTTAGGCATTTGTATTGCAAATTAAGCCCTAACCGGACTTAGGATTCCGAGGTAGTCGTTCGGTACGACATAAACCCTCATAACTTCTAGGCTATTTGTATGATTCTATCATACAAATATAAGTTCAAATTAATTAAAATTTGCAAGATTGAAATACTAAATAAACATTAGGACTTTCCTAAATCCAAGCCAAACAATAGGATAGTCTGGAAATTACCGAAGTTCGCTTCGAATCCGTAATTTCTCCTACTTTTCTTCCTTTGAATTCTCAAAACGAAATGTTCCAAATTTGATCCATTCCCTATTGAAATTCCAAAATTCAATCCTCGAAAACCCCAAACTTTGAAATTCTTGAGAGCGGAATTATCGATTATTATCGAGAGTTTTCTTAGGTGATTCCGTCACTTAAGATGTAATTAACTATAGGGGCTTGCCCTTATAGGGAATTTTAAATAACCCGAGTAATATAAACCTCGTTTAATACTTTCATATTAAGCGAGGGAATTTGTCGGCTTATAAAATTGGTTCGCAGACCAAACGGATGTCACAAATCTTTTAGTTTGTTTAATCGAGCCCCACCATCAAGCAGTGTGTCTATCCTTAGGGATAGATACACGGTTTGTGGTGCGGTGCTCGTTTATATAAACTATTTGGAATGTGAGATCAGTTTGATTTCATATCTTAAAAATTTTCAAATTTAAAATTATTTTCAAAATCAAATACTACTTTTCAAATTATTTATTTAAACTAAATTAAAAAATTCGCCGACAATTTCTGTAGGCGACCCCTTTTCAACATAAAACACCCAACCTAAAAAAAATTAGCCGTACAAACGCAAAGGGCATGAACTAAGGCAGGATTTCCTAATCCTCTAGTCATCTCGCCTCTAGCAATCATCTGAATATTCTTATAAATAATAGCTCCAATATCAATGTTTTCATCTTCTGTATACAATAGTTCAGAATCGCTCTATCTCTAGTAACTTCGATGTGGTGATAAGATGACAATAATCTTACAGAAATGAAATAATGCCAGACTTTTGAAGCAATATTCAAAGTGGAGGCGGGGAAATTTATCAACTATTTTTTACTTACTTTCCATTCTCCTCACCCGTCTGTCAGAAAAGTAATCACTTCTCTCATATTCTCCCTTCTAGTGTCAAAGTTTTTGTACTCACACACGAATGGTTCCCGAGTCTGATAGAAAGCATTGATGTGCTGAGGAGTAAACTCAACCATCTTCCCTCTAACAAGCACATACTCAGTCTCAGTCTAGGGTACATTAGAATAGAATTCTCTAACAACTCCCATAACAGCATTCACAGTGAAATAACAAAATCGCTCCCAGTTTCGCTCTACAATTAATTGTTCTGCAGATCCGCCAGGACTATCAAAAGCTCGATCCTGGATACACTTCTTGTTGTGAAGGATAGAGTTATAGCGAAATTGGGCTTTGATGTTGACAAACCTCTCCTCATCAAAATCCAATTTCCTCTTCCCTCTTGGAGCCATGTGAATTTTTAAAATTTGCAAGAAAATTAAAATAAATCCAAAATTTACAATGTAACATCTCCAAACACTATTCTAAGCAAGTAAGAGCAAATTTCATCATGGAAATCTCAAAACCTCTTTAAAACTCCAAAAATTCCACCATAAGAAATGTGAGAGATTTTCATGGTGAAAATCCAAAAAATTTAACTTATAGTGAAGCTCTTACCAAGAGAAGTGCAAATCCGGTGTCAAATAGCCTTGAAAACTCCTTAAATCTGAGATCTAGCAAGCCCTGGATCTTCAAAATTGTGAAAATGGAGAAGGAAGACGAAGGAAATGGACAAATTTTGCGGGTCCTAGGGTAAAAATCGCGAAATCGAGGGTTTTAGACCATTTCTGGGTTCGGGCGTCGGCAACGCTCTATGTAAAATAAATGGCCAAAATATTTTTTAGGTTCGAAAATTTTTTCATAATTTCGATCATTTCGACATCCACAATGATGTTTAACACTTCAATAAGCATCTACATCATCCGATAAGCAATAATTAACACAATTTTCACACAAACAACACACAACACACAACAATCTTATATATATAAAATCCAAGTTACATCAAAGACACTAAATATGTTCATTCAAACTAACTATTTTTAGATGTTTAGTGTAGCAAGTACTCTGATAGGCAAGCACTAAGATCTAAGCACACAATGAAAGTAAAAACATCCAAATCCAAGTTCAAAGCAAAGCAAATACTACATAAATCAAAAATAACTTAAGCAAAGCAAATTAAACACACAACATACATAAGTAGAATCCATCAATTACTCCACATCAGTTTCAGAACTATTCTCTCCTCTAATGTCTCCAATTGATTGCTGATGCACAAACAAGTTATAGAATGGATGAAATGGAAATTTGTCAGATGATTCTTCATCAATCACAGTGTTCTTCTTCATCAGATTGATCAAGCTCATCTCAATTTGACCAATGTGATCGAATTGCTCTTTCATTCTCCAATCTATATGATCAAATAAATCAGAAATTTTGTTGATCTCATTCATAGCATTTCTTACCTCTTTCTCCAATTGTTTGATCCTTTGTATTATCATCCTGGAACCTTCAGGAAAATAGGGTTGAATCTGCTGTGATGTCTGTGTTGGTTGATCGGCGAGTAAATTCATGTCATCTTCATCTACAACTGTCTGGTATTCATAGCGATTAGTTGGATCAATAGGCCTCCATGGAAGAAGAATTTTTTCCCAACTTTCATAAGGTACCCGTGACTGACTACATAACATAAATATGGTGGACGGGTGTCCAGACCCATATTTAGAGCCATGCACAATTAATCCAGGTACTGATCTCACAATAATATTACCAATGTCAACGGCCTTTCAGTTTGAATACAAAAATTAAAAATGGCGCTTTCCTTGGTTACCTTGCTAATCTTCAATGTCAGAAATAACTTTGCCGAAATAAAGTAATGCCACTGTTTTAATACTGGATTGAGAGATGCAAATGGGAAACTCAAGCTAAGACGGTTAGGAACAACATAGTGAATGCCTCAAATGAGTCCTCTCATGGCTCATATGGGCTTAATATGGTTCCATGGCTCAACCAAAGTGATTCCATCCTACTCAAATTTGATCAATCTTCATTTTCCCAAAATTTCAATTTTTAACCCCCGGGGCCCCGGACCTACTAAACTTACCAAAAGCCCTGGAAACTACCCAAAATTTACAAAATCACCTAAATTACCCAAAATTCCTCAAAATCAATCCTAGACATTTCCCCCTACTCAAATTGATCATCCATAGCCAAAAATACAAAAAATTCCAAAAAGTACCCCCAATACCCTCCAAATACCCAAAATGCCCTTCTAAGCCCAAAAATCCAAAAATTCAGAAAATTCCCAAAAAAATTCCAGCAAATCCCAAATATTCCCAATTTCATTTTGTTCAACTACACCATGGGCCAATTTTGCCAATTTATCCCACTTTTATTAAAACCCCCAATTTGACCCATTTTAAACCCAAGTGAACCCAATGTCAAACCAAACCACCCCAATTGGCCCCAAACCTTTTCTAAAACCTTCCTAACATCCCCATAAACAAAACACTAACTTGATTTGCCCAAAATTTGAACCTAAACTACACCCAAACCTAACCCAAAACCAAAATCCCTTCAATTTACCTAAGCCCAAACCTAACCCAAATGGGCTCAAATCCCCAAATTAGAGCCCAACCAATGTTGAAAACTCTTTGTAACACTCCCATAAACATTTCCCAACATTAATTTTACATCAAATCCAACATTAGCCCAACCTTAGCCCAAGCTAGCCCAATTTGGCCCACTTTGGCCCCTTTAACTAAAAAGCCCAAATTCAACCCAATTCTACTCCAAATCACACCAAACTTGTTCCAAACCACTCATGACACATCCATATACCAATTGCAACATTTATTTGACATGGTCCTTCACAAAATTTTCATCCAAAAGCCCATTTTAAAATCCAAGAGCCCACTTCCCTAAATCACTTTGAAAGCCCACCCAAGACCATTTCAAAACTCCAAGTTTTCAATCCAAAGTCCACATGAAATTTCTCTACATCATCCATTTAATCAAAATCACCCTAAAGTTTCCAAATCTTCATTAAACCATTCCAAATAAAGCTTCATCCAAATTTCCACCAAAATATCCAAGATCCTTAAAATCCATTTTTATGAAATTGACCAAACTTTTTCCAAGCCAAATGTGAGCCATTGAGCCATGTACATGCCACAAGGAAGCCATGAAAGCCACTTTCCACCTCACCAAGCCATTAGTGGCAAGAAGAGGGGACCCTTTCCTAATCTTTCATTAAGCCCTTTTAACCATATTTATGTGACACTCTAAACCATGCTTAGCCACCTCACCATGGATGGAGACTTCACCACTCCAATTCAGCTGACCTAAATGATACCCTAAGCCCAAAACCAGGTCATGGGAGGATGCACCAAACCCAATCCATGCCTTTGACCAAACTAAGCCCAATATAACCTTCCCCCCATTCCAATTCAATTCAACTCTTGTACACATGTCAAACTCTAATTAACTTCACCAAATTCAACCACTGACCCCACTGAGTCAGATGGTGACCCATGCCTGGCCGGCTAGCCACCAAAGCCGCCGGAAAACCACCATGGCCGAGAGCTCCATGTGAGCCAAAATTTCAAATTCTCCCTTGTTGAGCTGTCCCAACCCTAGTGGAAACCAGAGCTCTTCTTCTCCTCCCACGAGCGAGTCGATCCCGGCCTCCGATTGCCCCTAGGAAGCCCTCCGGCCATGCCTATTTAAACACCACCACCTCTCGGCCAAAAAAAGGAGAAGAACCGGACCTTAAGGAAACTACGCAAAATTGCTCCGGGACCCTCTCCTAACCTGGAGCAGTTGATCCCGAATGTTCCTTTGCCCTTATCCCCATTAACGGAGCTCGATTCCGAGTTGAAAATCCACCCAAAAACATGACACTTCACCACAGTGAGTCAATCTCCAAATTGATTGGTCCTACACCTTCACCAGACCAAGAGGAGAAGTTCCCTAGTAAAAGCCCCCTCACCAGGCCAGTCATTGCTTCTAGCCTCCAAGATTTGTGATCGAGCTTGATCACTTTCATACCTAGACAATTCCCTAGAGCCAAAGACTTCATCTGGAGCTTGCCTGGACCCAATCGAAGGTGACACAACTCTCAGATCGAAGCTTCACTTCTCTGAGCAAAGGTATGAACTCACTCTTCCTCTCGAGCTTCCAGTGATTCTCCATTTCGTTTAAGTTAATTTCATAGCCTATAAACCATATGGATGTGTTCGTCTCTTCAAGACGAATCCATAGAGCACAAGAACACAAAAATCCATTGAGAATCGGGTGTAATCTTAGGGTTTTAGTGTGGACGGTCACAGGTGCACACCAGTCGTAGACGATGACCAGGAGTCGTTGGATCACGCGGGTATCGAGCGGACAGTCGAGATTAAGTCGGACGGCGTGATGGTACATGAACCGTGGGACGTGTGGCTACTGACTCAAGTGGTGGCGTCGAATGGGAATTCGCCGCGTGGGCATTCGGAGCTGCCGATGTCTGGCGCCGAGTCGGATAAGTAGATAAATAGGGTATTTTTGAATTATTTAAAGTAAGTGCGATGCGTATTAAATAAATTGCAATAAGGTAAATTGCAATAAAATAAAAGCGTACCCGGGAGGGTCTTCCCCGTCATCCCAAGCTGCACTTAAAACACAATTAGAATATTTAAGCAAGTTCCTATGTAAAGCTAAGGGAAGGGTTATGGTTTTCTACCAAGTTCCTAATCCTATAGCTAGTCATTTCCTATGACGTCTAGGTCCTTTTGTTTTATTTAAGGACGATTTTCATCAAAGGACAATTAAATTTAGTTGTTCTTATAAACATCCTATCATATTGAGGAAGTGCTTAAGAAGAATCTTAAACATCTTTTCAATATTGCGGAATTGTTTTAAGTCCAAATGGATTTAATCAATCAAAGAAGACCGTCCGAGGTTTAATTAAGTTTTGTTGTTATCTTACTCGCTGAACTAGATATTTGAATGTCCTATAAGTGGAGTAACATTTCATTTAATGTTCTATTTAGGAGTTAAGATAATTAAAGTTTTCGAGGGCAAATTGTGCTCCAACGATTTGTGATTTAGTTTAACTTCAGCTTAAAGGGTTTAAATTGGGGATAGTATTCAAGTTGTTTTATATTTAATTTCTTTATGTCTTAGGCGATGTTATTTAATTCAATTTACCTTAATTTAACTAATTCAATTTAATTTGATTTAATTTTAATTTAATTTAATTTAATTTAATTTAACATTTTTTAATTTAATTTAATTTAATTTAATTTAATTTAATATTTTTTTAATTTAGTTTAATTTAATTTAATTTAATTTATTTATTTAATTTAATTTAATTTATTTATTTAATTTAATTTAATTTATTTATTTATTTAATTTAATTTAATTTAATTTAATTTATTTGATTTAATTTAATTTAATCTTTTAATTTAATTTTATTTTTAATTTTAATTTAATTGAAAAATTTAAAAAGAGTTTAATAATTTAACTTTTTAATTTAATTTAATGATTAAGTCCTTTAACATTTTAAAACTTAAATTTGAATTATCATTTTAATTAGGAATTAAATATTATTGAGATGATTAATTTAGGGATCTTTAGATTAAAGAATAAATCTCTTCCTAATAATATCCCTATTTTAATAATTCCAATTTTATTATTCTTCCAAATTTAATCAATTATTTAATTAAAGTTTATTTCAATTATTTTAAGTTGTTTAGTAGGTTTCTATCCTTTAATTATTTAAATTTCAATCATCCAAATCAGATTAAGATCAAATATTTTACTTGTTAATTTTTTATTAAGCCTAAAGTTTTAATTAGGGTTAAATTTTTTAATTACCATTTTGCCCTTTCAAGCTTAATAATTTCATAACTCACTAAATTGAACTTAAATGAACTTGAAATTTTTTATGTGACTTCACTCATATGTCAATAAAGACATGAGAGGAGAAAATGTGATTTTTTCGTATTTAATTTATTTATAATTATTTTTTAGTGGAAAGTTAGAATTTCCAAGGAAAATTTAATAATATGACCAAGCATTATCCTTAAAAAAATTATGGAAATATCTCTTAATGACACCAGAGGACCACTTGGACCAATTTTAAGATTTTTGAATTATATTATTTTTATTATAATTATTTTAAATTTTGGAGTATTAATTAACTTAAAAATAAAATAAATGTTGAAAATGAATTTATATTTTTTAAAAATCTCTCTGATATCAAGGAAATCAGAGAATCAATTTTTGTAATTTTCTTATTTTTCTTTGATTTATTATAATTATTTTAGTTAAAATGCTAGAAAATACATTTTTAATTTTAAAATTGTTTCAGGCTTTAAAAATTTAATATCTCATTAAATAGACCTAAGAAAAACATGGAGATTGTTCCTAAGTGATTAAAATTCAAAATGTGACATTTTGGTGAATTTTTATTATTTTGGTGATTTTCAAACCCTCTAATAAGTGATTCTTTTAACAAATGACTCCTTATTATAAATACATGAACAAAAATGAGTTCGGACTCTTTTCAATTCCTTTCTTTTCGTCCTAAAGAAAAGAAGCATAACTTGGGACTGACAACCAGAATCTACCCCGCGAAATGGAAGCCCCGAAGCCGATTTTCTCCTTCACCAACGGATCGGACTTCGCCGTCTATAAGGATGAACCGCCCGACAATGGGGTCATCCGATTCGGGACGAGGATTCGAAAACACGAACGTCAAGGTCACCGACGTCTCCCTCTTTGCAGCCGACAAACAAGGTATCCGAAGCCGAGGAGCCACTCGCTCGAGTTCAACCTTAGGTCGACCCAAGAGTTTCCTCCCCTTCAAAGGGTCCCGATCTAGGAGGAGTATCGCCGTCCGCAGGAGGACCGTTCTTACTACCCCCACCGGTCTAGTTGTTTCGCACCTACCCCGACTTCGCCAAATCAAAGGGGAAAGAAATCCGGAACTATGGTAAACCCGTTACCGTGGAGGGTACGGATCTTCCCGTAAGACCTTCGTCTTCGAAATCGGGTCCAAGTTCAAAGATTCCGTCGCCGACAAAGACCCAAAGAAGAAATAGAAATAGAAGGATCTCCGGGGAAGCCGAGCTGCTCGAGATTGCCTTCCCGGAGGAAATTCCGCAGTTGCCGGAATATACACCGCTACCGAATATACACCACCGCCCGACTACATACCACTTTTGGGAGGAAGCGAGTTCCATCCCCTCTCCGCCGCGAGAGGATGAGGAGAATGTTCGCAAGATTGCTCGCCACATTACCTCGGCCCGCATACTACAACGATAGCCGCAAGAAAAGAACTAGAACTACGCCGTTTGCTCGACTGCAAACTTTGGTAGAAAAGCTAGCAAAGAAGGAAAACTGCCCCGTGTCGGAAATTCTATGAAGGATAGGGCGGGTGCCAGTCAAATCCCGTCTTGGGCCCCGAGTAGAACCCGCCATCATGATAGAAAAGCCAAGCAAGAGAATGAAGGCTAGCCCGCCCGTCGTAGTATCGGGATTACGGATCAGGGAGGATACCACCTTCCGAGCATTTGGCCGATGCGACCATCCGGCCCTAGACCTTCTACTCGCTAGAAGGATGGTGTGGCGTCCCACTACGGGCAGCTGAGACCGAAACAGACAGCCCGAGAGAGAAAGTCTCGCCGGAGGCCGGAATCGAAGAAAGTGCTATCGCGATAAAGGGGACTCGTGAAAAGAGACCCGACAACTATCACATGACAACCGCAAAGACACACGAAAGCTCCGCTAGAAGATGCCATGGAAAAGTTGAGAACCGACATCCGACGGTTGGCAAAAGAAAGAGAAGAAAAGTTCGGAGATGAGATCGACTCATCGGAATTCATGGACAACGAATATGCGAAATCAACATGGTTGAGACACGAGCTTCATCGGCTTCTCAAGGTGCTCCCGCAGCTCGCGAGAAGAGAGGAGCCGAACTGATGAGAAGACAGCTTCAGGAAAAAGACGACACGATCGCTCAAATGGCGAAAAGGATGGAAGAGATGGCCGTAGCTCTGGCCACTCTCCGCAGTCAAGTACAACCACATAGAGAAACACCCCCAGAGGTCATTCATATTGTAGACGGAGGAAAGGAGATTACATTCGTCAATGGGGATGACCACCGAAAAAGGATACAGCAGCAAAGTATGATCCCCGAAAAGGGTATCAAGAACTCGGTAGAACAACGAAAGCGAGAAGCCCTAGCACAATCAAAGAACGGGACATCTATTCGGACGGGTAGACCTTACCCAGAAGAATTCGACGCTGTCCAATACCCGAAAGGCTTCGTACCACCTCTGTTTAAGAACTTCGACGGAACCGGGAACCCCCGACAGCATGTTGCACACTTTCGTGCTAGTTGTTGCAATGCCGGCGGGAGCGATGCGCTACTCTTCCGACGAGCTCGTTAGCAGATCGTCGAGAATCGCCTTCGACCGGTATGCGGACTACCCAACGGTTCTCTGAAGACATTCTCAGAGCTAGAGAGCTTCTTCATTAAGCGATTTGCCGGAGCTCAGCACCACATCACTATAGGTGATTTAGTGGTAGAGAAACAAAGGCCGAATGAAACTTTAGTAGATTACATACTTCGATGGAGAAATTTAAGCATGAAGTGTGAACCACAACTCGCAAGAACAACATGCAGTCGGCATCTTGCTTAAAAGCATTCACGGCCCGATAGCACTTCTCCTCAAAGGATTCACTATTAAGACTTTCGAGAAGTTGTTAAGCAAGGTCGGAAGCTTGCAAGAAGAGGCGAAGCAATTAAGTTTTGCCGACAAGACGGACAAACAAAAGCCGGTGAAGACCTTCGAGAAGAAATCCGGGATCGTTGCAGCAGTTGACAAAGGCAAGCAACCGATGCAAATACCACCAGAACGGCCGCGAAGAACTACAACATGACTACCAAGAACCCTACTCCAGCTATCGGTCGTCTCCGCAGTATGAACAACCGTCTCGTCCGCAATGTACATCGAGGGAGCTTCGAGCGAGAGAATATCCGTTCAAAAATGAAGCAAGATCGAAGATGTTCCGTAGCCTAATGAAGAATCCGGATTTCCACTGCCAGAGCCCAAAAGACCGAGAGGAAGTCAACAAGAAAGGTGATCCCAACTTTTGCCCCTACCATCGGATGCTTGGGCACAAGATAGAAGATTGTATTACCTTTAAAAGTTGGCTCAACGACAACCTTCGGAAAGGAAATATAACAATCCCGAAGGAGTACATGAAAGAACCCCAGAAAGGAGGTTCCGTCAATGTTATCTCAACCGATCCCGTCATTCCGATAGATCCCTATGCAACTAACGATGGATGGACTACCGCCTGGATGAGGTCTTCGAAGAAGATTTTAGACAACATCCGAACCGCTTCGGTGCGAGCTTCAATTCAGAGTTCGAGACCTGTTAAGCCGGTACTATCACTTGCGATAGAAGAACCACCTCGACAGGAGACAATCGGAGAGAAGAAGAAAATTGACGAAGAAGAGAGGACCGAGATTCCTAAGGCTAGACTCAGGGGCCGCTTATCCTAGGATAGTTGTTTCCGATTCGGGGAGAAATCCCTCGAACCTCTGATTTTGTATGATTATCTGCTCACTTCGGTGGGATCATATAATGATAAGGGTGATGGCGTTGGCTACGTTTTGACTGTTTCTAACGATTACGTAACTAGCGACAATCCGGGCGTCGATTTTGATACCAACAACAATTCTCAAATCATACAAGATCTCGAAGATCAAAATGATGAAGAAGGCATCCATCAAGGAGGCTACGAGAGTTCAACAAGCAACGGATCTATCTGTGAGTTTCGAGGAGCTCCGATTACGATAGAGTTAGAGCCTTCGCATTTTGAAGATAATCCGAAGAGCCAGTCATTCCGATTCGGAGAGGAGACACCGACAAACTCAACACTAGATTCGGAAGAAATTACGAAGTCAACCTAAGAAGTGGAAAAGTTCTACCTCCAAGAATGGGTCCAAAAGACAAAGGAAAGCGGTGGTTGTTCAAGAAGAACCAACCCCGACAGAAGAAGTACCCACTCGAGAAGAAGCCGAGACGCATGAGAACAAAGTGGACTACAACGTGCTAGCCCATCTTAGGAAACTACCGGCCAAACCGAGCATTTACGATGCTCTCATCTTATCAAAGGAGATGAGAGAAGCTCGATCAAGGCCTTACTTGATCCGGAAATTTGCTTAGCTCAAATGGCCGGAGATTCCTTAGATGAGGTTTGCTCGTTAAAGGAACAGACGAGGTGTTACCTTCACGGACAATGACCTACTACTTGGGACGGCAGATCACAACCGACCGTTGTACATTTCGATTCATAATCGGGAAGTTTACGCTCTCGCAGTATTGGTGGATCCAGGAGCATCAATCAATATAATGAGTCTTCGAACACTAGCATACTTGGAAATTGATGCTCGTGAGCTCGAGGCCGACAAAATGTTATTAAGAGGATTCAACCGTAAAGGAGAAAGAGCCCTCGGGTCAATAACGTTATCGATGAAAACCGGTGACTTAGCAAAGACAACCGCAAAATTTCACATAATCGATTCGAAACGTCGTTCAACGCTCTACTCGGGCCGACCATGGATACATGAAAACGAGGATGGTACCATCATCTCCGCACCGATGCATCAAATAATACGATGGAGGGGAACAGTGCATCAAAGGCGACTTGCAACCATTCTCCGTACATGAAATTGGAATCCATGAAGATGCAGCTTATTATGCACCGCCAAAGAAAACGATCTTCTCCAGAGATACCGTAACAAATGAAGCAAAGAAAGTTCGAGACAATGAAGAACCTGAAGTTCTAGTCCAACAGTCACTCACCACTCCCTTCCGGCGAGATGGTGAAAGTTTCTCCACAACTCGCATCCGAGGTCGAGGCCGGGACGAGGCCGTGGTAGAGACACTAGGACAATTGGACGGAGGAAACCAACCATCAATGTTGATCGGGATGATAGTTCCGAAGAAGAAAAAGAAATCAAGCAAGAAGCAAGAAGAATAAGTCGAAAGAAGCCGCAATACAAGATCTCCCTCGAAGATGAAAAGAACGAAGAATACAAATCAATGTACGAGAAGATTAACCACTACGTACATACTATGACCCTAACTCCGATCCATTCTAATAAGATCGAGGGTATGGAGGTCAAAGAGGTACGTAGTGACGGTGCAAAGCCGATCAAATTCTCATCGCGGTGCTTCTTCTTCCAAACCGAAAATAATGTACAATTCGAAGATGTCACTTCATCGAATTAATGGAATTACCTTTTGAGTGGTACTCTCCCCGTGTTCAAAATTTAATTCAACGTGGTTTCTTACCTCGACAATGGACAAAAGGCCAATCACAACATTTTGAAAAGTTATGGAATAACTCCGCCGTCCTCCCAATTCAAAGTATGGACTCGGATTCGGCACAGTAGGGTCGGCTGACGATACCGAATTTTGCTTGGTTGTCACTTGCAAGTCCAATGAAAACTGCATGGAAACTACAGATGAACTCGAAGATTTACAAATTGGAGACGCTCCACCAGAATTCGAAGAAGAAATCAAATCTACAATAGATGAGTTGATGGAAGTTAACTTAGGTACTAGCGAAGAGCCTAGACCTACCTTTGTTAGCTCCTTACTCAACAAAGAAGACTCCGAAGAAATAATCAAATTATTAATGGAATTTAAGGACTGTTTTGCTTGGAACTACGATGAAATGCCGTGATTAGCTCCAGAGGTTGCAGTTCATAAGCTAGGAGTGGATCCTACTCGTTCCAATCGGACAAGGTCCCGAAGAATGCGTCTAGAAATCGAACAACAAGTCATAGCCGAAGTTAAAAAGCTAATAGACGCTAAATTTGTCCGTGAAGAACAATACCCGACCCAGTTAGCCAATGTGGTGCCGATCGAAAGAAGAATGGTCAAATCGGAATTTGTGTAGACTTCGGAGATTTAAACAAGGCATGTCCAAAAGATGAATTCCCTCTACCGATCCCGAATTAATGATCGACATTGCTTCGACACATGAAATATTCTCGTTCATGGATGGATCTTCGAGATACAACCGGATAAAAATGGCTCCGGAAGATGAAAAGCTTACGAGCATTCGAACGCCGATCGGAGTATTTTGCTACACGGTGATGCCATTCGGATCGAAGAACGCAGGAGCAACCTACCAAAGAGCAATGACAAGAATTTTTGATGATCTCATCCATAATCAAGTCGAGTGCTACGAGGACGATGTCGTCATCAAAAGCAAAGTAAAGGAAAACCACACTGTATGATTTGAGAATTGTTTTCGAACGATTAAGACAATTTAACCTTAAGATGAATCCCTTAAAATGCGCCTTCGGCGTCACCTCCGGGAAATTCTTAGGATTCGTTGTCCGACATCGTGGAATTGAAATCGACCCGGAAAAGATTAAAGCCATCTTAGAAATGCCGCCTCCCAAAACCTTAAAACAACTACGATCTTTTCAAGGGAAGTTGGCATATCTTCGACGCTTTATCTCAAACCTGTCAGGTAGGTGTCAGCCTTTCTCGGCACTAGTTAAAAAGGACGCCAAATTTATTTGGGAAGAGAAATGCCGAAGGCCTTCGAAGACATTAAACAATATTTAATGACACCTCCTGTCTTAGCAGCCCCGGCCTCGGGTAGACCGGCGATACTTTACACCGCGGCTTTAGATGACTCTCTCGGAGCCCCGTTAGCCTGAGTCAATGATGAGGGTTAAGAAAATGCTCTTTACTATTTAAGCCGTCGTTTACTTCCGACGGAAGTAAAGTATCCCGCAATTGAAAAGAATTGTTTGGCCCGATCTTCGCCGCTCAAAAGCTCGGGCACTACATGCTTTCTCATAAGGTCAACTCCGATTTCGAAGTTTAATCCATTGCAATACTTGATGACTCGTCCAACACTTTCCGCGGACTTGCTGATGGTCAATGATATTATTGCAATTCGATATAACTTTCGTGCCTCGCGTGCCGTAGAAGGGACAAGTCTTAGCGGACTTTCTCGCAAGACACCCTTTGCCGGCAGAATCTCCTCTCAATGACGATTTGCCAGATGAACAAATAATGAACCTAGAAGACCTTGACGATCGACGTTGGGAATTATATTTCGACGGAGCATCTTCAGCACACAAAGACAAAGAATCGCAAGTGATAGTGCCCGGTAAGGCAGGAATCGGGCTAATCTTTATAACACCGGAGCGGGGGATGTTAAGATACTCCTACCACTTGACAGAACCGTGTACAAACAACGAAGCAGAATACGAAGCCCTCATAACGGGACTGGAATTAACTATTCAAATGGGGATAACGGACATCAACATCTACGGGAATTCACGAGTTAATCATTCAACGGATCGTCGGACAATACAGAATTTTTAAACCAAGACTCGAACAATACTTCCAAGTATGCCATACAGTTGTTGGAACGGATTCCAAGTGTGACAATCTACAAAATTCCTAGAAAAGAGAATGCTTTAGCAGATGCTTTAGCCCGTCTCGCAAAAGAATTTGCCCGTTTGCAAAATGAATCGATGGAAGTGTCGGTTCACGGACGTCGAGTCCTATCACAGCTCGACATAGACACAATACACAAATCGAAAAAGAAAAAGAATCAGCTTGCAACGATGACGGAAAACACGAAGATTGGCGACAACCATCGATGACTACACCGCAAACAGGAAAGCTACCGGACGATAGGTCGCTAGCCCATCGGATCAAGAAAAGAACCTTGTCTTACGCATTAATAAACAACACATTATACGGAAGGTCTTTTGATCAAATGTGGCTAAGGTGCCTAAGCGGGTCCGAGGCCCGTGAAATTGTTAAAGAGGTGCATTCGGGACTCGTGGCGCTCACCAGTCGGGTCCAAAGATGAAAACAAAAATTAAAAGACTAGGGTACTACCGGCCCTCGATGATGACCGACTGCATGAAAATCGCCAAGAGCTGTCACCAATGCCAAGTGCACGGAGTGGTTCTACACAACCTCCAAATGTGCTACACCCGACAATTGCGTCGTGGCCATTTGAATGTTGGGGCACAGATATAGTGGGTCCAATAGAACCACCATCTTCAAAAGGACATCGCTTCATTCTTGCGGCTACAGATTACTTTTCCAAGTGGGCGTAGCGGCTCCACTTAGAGAAGTGAAAGCACACCACGTGCTACGGTTTTTCAAAAACCAAGTTGTCTACCGTTTCGGGTGCCGCGCGAGATTATCTCGGATAATGGGTCGGCATTCGAAGCACGCAAATCAATAATTTTGTCGGGAGACACGGAATCGACCGGCGATACTCAACAATTTACTACCCAAGAGCAAACGGTCTCGCCGAGGCTTTTAATAAGACTCTCGTTCAAATCTTAAAGAAAACCCTGGACGATAATAAGAGAAATTGGCACGAGAAATTGTTAGAAGCCTTATGGGCCTACCGGACAACCTTTAGAACTCCTACTCAAGCTACACCTTACGCTCCGGTGTATGGGTCCGAGGCGAGTGTTACCTTTAGAGGTTCAACTTCCTTCACTCGAATTGCGAGCTACAAACAAGATCATGACGAAGAAAACGCCGGATTACGACTTGAAGAATTAGAAAGCTCGGAAGGGAAAAGACTTGCGGCGCAACAAAATTTAGAACTATACCAAGCTAAGATGGTTCAAGCCCATGACAACCGGGTCCGCCCGAGAACCTTCAAAGTTGGTGACTTAGTTCTCGTTCTCAAGAGACCTATTCTCGCACACCGCAAGATAGGAGGAAAATTTGAACCCACTCGGGAAGGACCGTTTCGTGGTCGAAGCAATATACTCGGGAGGTTCCTACCAGCTAGTGAATTGCCAGGGAGAACGACATATGCTTCCGATCAATGGACGATACTTGAAAAAGTATTACGCTACCTGATGTTTCGAAGGAATGAATTCTTCATCCCTAAGAAACACGGGCAAAGTAATTACTTATGATTGGGTCCGAACCCAAAAATAATAAAATGCGTTAAAATAAATTAAATCGTGATAATTAAGTTTTCCTTGTTTCCTTTTCCAAATCAAAATCTCTTCCCTGATCTTATCCTACTTCATTCCTGTTAAATTTCAAAATATAAGAATAATAAAAAATGTATCTTTAATAAACATTTTCTTAATGTTCTTGTTCTTAAGTACGACCCCGATCCTTTTCCTTGTCTTTTCGCAGGGAAATGTCGAACGGGCGGTTGGTCTTGAACTTTAAGAATGACGTAAGCCTCGCACTCGATGAAAAGAGGGTGAAAGATGGAGCGATAATCGAGATTGACTCGGATTTCGCACCAGCGAGCCTACGATGACGAGGAAAGTGACTGGGTCCCAGTTAACCGAGAAGAACTGCCCGGATAGACAGTGATGAAAGTGGGTGGCCCAAGCCACCAATCCAACAACAAGAAAAGAAAAACAAACACCGAAGAAGATAAAAAAATGAAGTCCGTAGTTGCTACAGCAGAGGGCAGGCTTGTCAGCGCCGCGCCCACAGAGACTCATGAAGTTCGAAGGGCTACTCTCACAGCCACGCAACGAAGAAATAAGAATCGCCGTATCCGTAAGATGTTAACAAAACTAGCTGCGGACCGGCGCGACGAGACAGCTTGCTACCGCCGCGTACACACATTTCAAGGACACCGGTTCACCGAGAACTCGAAGAAAGGAGGCCGGCTCCTAGGATAACCGTAAAGAACCGTGGAAATCTCCGGAAGATCGAAGAAAGAAGGCTACCACGCCTCCGGATAAAACCACCGCAATGCATGACCTTGTTGCGAAGCAACCCCGGGGATGTCCCGACGGGCATCATCCCCGAGGAGCCGAGGTATGCGGGGAACGTGAAGGGATTGAACCATATATCCCACAATATGTCACAAGGCCTCGCCATCCGCAGATCATTCCGGAATACGAGCTGGAGAGGATGCAAAATGTTGAAAAGAAAACTTTCGAATACTTCGAGAGAATTAAAGGAAGAAGAATCAACATACTAGAGGGCCTCGAGCTACACACCGACGTATTCTCGTAGTATGAACAACAAGCAAATCGTGGATTGTATCCGGGATTTGAAGAGAATGGGCCGAGCGAGCCGCCTAAGGGAAAACACATACTCGAACCCCGGAGATGGATGCCGTGGAAAGGAAGAATCACAATACAATGCGGATGCCGCTATAACTTTATCGAAGACGTAAAGGGAAACCCACCGTGGATACTCCGTCATGGGCAAGTAGATCCGATGCCATTAGTCATCAAGAGAATGGTAAAAAGATTGATAACATGGAGGGTACCGCCGCAGATTGCATACCCAATAGCTGCATTATCAACATCTACAAACAGGTGACCGCATACCCCCACATATAGACCACCACGACTTCGTCGGACCTTTCGCACAGTCTCTTTCTTGAATGAGTGTAACATCATGTTCGGATCCGACCTCCGGATAGCAGGCCCGGTGAGTTCCGAGGGCCGGCAAAGATACCTTTACCGGTGGGTTCCGTCATGATACCGCAGGGTAACGGAGCGGATATCGCAAAGCATTGCATACCGTGAGTGCCAGTGGAGCGAATCTCGCTACTTTCGGGAGGATGGACGACAACGAAAATACCTTACCATTTCCAACCGCACCCGTAGCCGGAGAACCTCCGGCCTTATGAGCTCGTGAGTTACATGGGAAATATCACACCTCCAACGTACATCCAGCCTGGCGTCCTTGCCAAGGATGGCTTGGAAGGTGATGTTATCGACCATGTACCTCACTATTCGTACATGGATTTTTTGACGATGCTTCTTTTGATGGATCAACAAAAATCATACACGATCCGTTTCGAGTCTACATGGATTGTATGAAATATATTCCAGATCGAGTTGTATGAAGTATTTTCAACATGATTGGAATGAAAGTGACCATGTCACATTTTTGGCCTTCACCTCTTTTGTGCAAATTGATTGGGAAACGCCATTAAAGTTAAATGAACTTCGAACAAAGAACAGAAAAGAAATAAAAAAAAAGAAACAAAAGAAAACTTTCCTTAAATCTTAAAAAAAAAAAGAAATACCAAATTCACATGAACATTAAAAAAACAATAAAATAAAATTTGAACCATTAAAAGATAAACGAAACCAACACAAATCTCAAATTCCATCTTTCCAAATTTCAAATCAAATTTCAAATTCAATCTTTCCAAGTTCCGAATCAAATTCCAATCTTTTCAAATCTCAAATCAAATTCTCAATCAAATTTCAAATCCAATCTCGATCAAATTTCAAGTTTGATCTTCCAAATTTCAAATCAAATCTTAAATCAAATTTCAATCGAGTTCAAACTCATTCTTCCAAATCTCAAATTCAATCTTTTTAGATTTCAAATCTCAATCAAATTCAAATTCAATTTCTTCCAGATCTCGAATCAAATATCAATCAAATTCAACTTTTTGGGTCGAGGATTTTACATCCAAGACTGCACTGCTTTAAGATTCTTTCCCTATTGCACTGAAATACATCAAATTCAACCTTTTGGGTCGAGGATTTTACATCCAAGACCGCACTGCTTTAGGATTCTTTTCCTATTGCACTGAAATACATCAAATTCAATTTTTTGGGTCGAGGATTTTACATCCAAGACCGCACCGCTTTAGGATTCTTTTCCTATTGCACCGAAATACATCAAATTTAACCTTTTGGGTCGAGGATTTTACATCCAAGACCGCATCGCTTTAGGATCCTTTTCCTATTGCACCGAAGTACATCAAATTCAAACTTTTGGGTCGAGGATTTTACATCCAAGACCGCATCGCTTTAGGATTCTTTCCCTATTGCACCGAAATACATCAAATTCAAACTTTTGGGTCGAGGATTTTACATCCAAGACCGCATCGCTTTAGGATTCTTTTCCTATTGCACTCGAAATACATCAAATTCAACTTTTCGGGTCGAGGATTTTACATCCAAGACTGCACTGCTTCAGGATTCTTTTCCTATTGCACTGAAGTACATCAAATTCAACTTTTTGGGTCGAGGATTTTACATCCAAGACTGCACTGCTTCAGGATTCTTTTCCTATTGCACTGAAGTACATCATATTCAAATTTTTGGGTCGAGGATTTTACATCCAAGACTGCACTGCTTTAGGATTCTTTTCCTACTGCACTGAAATACATCAAATTCAACCTTTTGGGTCGAGGATTTTACATCCAAGACTGCACTGCTTTAGGATTCTTTTCCTATTGCACCGAAGTACATCAAATTCAAATTTTTGGGTCGAGGATTTTACATCCAAGACCGCACTCGCTTTAGGATTCTTTTCCTACCGCACCGAAATACATCAAATTCAACCTTTTGGGTCGAGGATTTTACATCCAAGACCGCACCGCTTTAGGATTCTTTTCCTATTGCACCGAAGTACATCAAATTCAAATTTTTGGGTCGAGGATTTTACATCCAAGACCGCACCGCTTTAGGATTCTTTCCCTATCGCACCGAAATACATCAAATTCAAATTTTTGGGTCGAGGATTTTACATCCAAGACCGCACTCGCTTTAGGATTCTTTCCCAACTGCACCGAAATACATCAAATTCAAATTTTTGGGTCGAGGATTTTACATCCAAGACTGCACTGCTTTAGGATTCTTTCCCTATCGCACTGAAATACATCAAATTCAAATTTTTGGGTCGAGGATTTTACATCCAAGACTGCACTGCTTTAGGATTCTTTCCCTATCGCACTGAAATACATCAAATTCAAATTTTTGGGACGAGGATTTTACATCCAAGACTGCACTGCTTTAGGATTCTTTCCCTATTGCACTGAAACACATCAAATTCAACTTTTTGGGTCGAGGATTTTACATCCAAGACTGCACTGCTTCAGGATTCTTTTCCTATTGCACTGATGTACATCAAATTCAACATTTTGGGTCGAGGATTTTATATCCAAGACTGCACTGCTTGAGGATTCTTTCCTATTGCACTGAAGTACATCAAATTCAACCTTTTGGGTCGAGGATTTTACATCCAAGACTGCACTGCTTTAGGATTCTTTCCTATTGCACTGAAGTACATCAAATCAAACTTTTGGGTCGTGGATTTTACATCCAAGACTGCACTGCTTTAGGACTCTTTCCCTATTGCACTGAAATACATCAAATCAAATTCAAACCTTTTGGGTCGAGGATTTTACATCCAAGACTGCACTGCTTTAGGATTCTTTTCCTATTGCACTGAAATACATCAAAATCAAACTCTTGAGGTTAAGGATTTTTCATCCAATACCGCATTACTCTGAGATCTCTTCTCATTGCAACGATTTAATCTAATCAATTCAATTTTCTTTCGAGGTTGAAGATGTTACATCTAAAACCTCAAGATTCCAATTTTCATCTCAAATCAAATACCTCAAATTTATTTTGACACAAACTTCAATCTAAATCAAAAAAAAAAAACTCCAAGTTGAAATCTAAACTCACACATAAAAATTTAAAATAAAATAAAATCTAAATCGAAATTCCCCCAGATCATGTGATTTGGGATTCACCTCCTTTTCCTTTCCCTGCCGAGAGTTCAAGAATCTCCGGTTCCGCAGACATACTTGATACTCCCCAGCCGAAACTCTCCTACTTCGTCCTAAGTTCATGACTCGGGACATCCGTGTTGGTTTTGTTGATCACTTCGGTCAACACCAATACGCGCGGTGTGCTCCGTCACCACCACACCTATTGGGGGTCCATTTGTTGACCTCATTTTTGATGAGGTCTTCTCTTCTTCTCTTTAGTACTTAGGATCTAGCCTTAGGCTTTTCCTTCGACTATCTTAGAGGACTAGAATCGGGACCCACCTTTTAGAAATTCAAACCACTTCTTAACTCCCTGCAAACTCCACAAACTTGACTATAGACCCCTAATCACCTAGAGGGTTGAAATCAAATGTGGAAGTTTAAAGGATGAGTTCCTATAGGACTCTTCGGCCTTAGGACCGCCCGCGGTGGCCCGGTCCAGTGAAGGGGCCGACTTACACTACACCTACACACTACACTTCCACATACCTCATAAAACCATACCCATACCCAACTTAACCTCCCGACTCATGTAGGTGATTCACATGGATGGTCCTTAACCCCTAAGCCCTCGGCTAAGAGGGTTAGGAACAACATAGTGAATGCCTCAAATGAGTCCTTTCATGGCTCATATGGGCTTGAAATGGCTTCATGGCTTCATGGCTCAACCAAAATGACTTCTTTCCACTTAAATTCACCCAATCTTCAATTTCCCAAATTTTCAATTTTTGACCCCCGGGACCCTACACCTACTAAACCTACCCAAAACCCTTGAAATTACCCAAATTTTTGCAAAATTTCCAAATTACCCAAAATTTTCCAAAATCAATCCCAAACATCTCCACATCACTCAAATTGATCATCCATACCCAAAAATACAAAAGATTCCAAAAATACCTCCCAATACCCTCCAAATACCCAAAATACCCTTCTTGGCCTAAAAATCCAAAAATTCAGAAAATTCCCAAAAAATTCCAGAAAATCCCAAATATTCCCAATTTCATTTTGTCCAACTACATCATGGGCCAATTTTGTCAATTTACCTTACTTTTGTCAAAACCCCCAATTTGACCCATTTTAACCCAAAGTGAACCCAATGTCAAACCAAACCTATCCAATTGACCCAAATTCTGGTTCAATCCAATTCTAAACTTCAATTCAACATTCCCAATACCAATCTAGACCAAATCCAAGTCCAATTTGATTGACATTTGGATCCAATCTCATTTTTGGCCTTAAAGCCCAATTTGGACCCATGACCCAAACTTAACCCAAACTCACCCAATTCAACTCCAATTAACCTCAGATCTTTTCTAAATCTTCCTTAACATTCCCACAAACAAAACCCTAACATGATTTGCCCAAAATTTGAACCCAAACCCCACTCAAACTCAACCCAAGGTTAAAAGGCCCATTTTTGACCTAAGCCCAAACCTAACTCAAATTCAACCCAATTCAAATCCAAATCACCCCCAATTTGTTTCAAATCACTCATGACACATCCATGAGCTAAACCCAACAATTATTTGGCCCAACCTCTTTACAAAATTCCCATCCATAAATTCATTTTTAAACTTAAGGGCCCATTCCTTAAACCATTTTAAAAGCCCACTTCCACCAAATCCAAAACCCCAAAAATTCTTCCAAAGCCCATATGACACTTCCCCTCATCATATTTTCAATTAAAATCATCCCTAAGTCCTAAACCAATGATCAAATATTTCTAAATGAAGCTTCATCCAAATTTCCACCAAATTATCCAAAATCCTTAAAATCTTTTTTTATGAAATTGACCAAACTTTTTGCCAAGCCAAAGGTGAGCCATGAAGCCATGCATGAGTCACATGTGAGCCATGAGAGCTTTGGACACTCCACCATGCCATATTGGGTAAGAAGAGGGGGCTTTCCTTAATCCCTAAAGCTCATTAGCCTTAATCATGTTTCACCTAAACTTAAATTTAATCCAAATATATTTGGATGGAGACTTCTCCATGCCAAACCAGCTCGATCCCTTTGATCCCCCACAGCATCCAAAGCCACCTTGAAGGGTGCACCAAGCCCAAATGGGTGGATTGACCCATTTAGACTCAAAACTAGCCATGCCCCATTCTACTTTGGATCAAAGCCTTTACACATGTCCATGGCCAATTGACTACACTAAACCCCAGCCCTGACCCACCTGACCAAGATGGTGACCATTGCCTGGCCGGCCGGCCACTGAGCCGCCGGAAAACACCATGGCCGAGAGCTCACATGTGAGCCAACATTGAAATTCTCACTTGCCGAGCTGCCCCATGCCCAGTGGTCACCATGGTTGTTCTTCTCCTCACCGTAGCAGCTGATCCCAAGCCCTAACTCCCCCCGGGAGGCCCCCACCAAGCTCTATTTAAACTCCACCCCTCTCGGCCATGAGGAGGAGAGAAGCACAAACCTTGCCAAAACTCTGCCAAAATTATTCCAGACCCTCCTCCACCCTTAGAGCACTTGATCCCCAGTGAAATCCCCCTGCCATTTCTCCTCTACCAAGGGAAGGTGTCCACCATCAAAAGCCCCATCTCCAGGCCACCCGTTGCTCCAGCCTCCAAGCTTTGTGATCGGGCTTGGTCGAAATCATATCCGGACAATTCACTGGACCAGAGACTTCATCTGGAGCTTGCTGAGACCCAATCGAAGGTGCAACAACTCTCAGATTGAAGCCACACTTCTCTGAGCCAAGGTATGAGCTAACTCTTCATCCCGAGCTTCTGGAGATTCTCCATTTCAAACGCTTTAGTTTCAATGCATGTTAACCGTATAGATGTGTTCTTCTCTTCAAGACGAATCCATAGAGTATAAGAACGTAAAAATCCGTCGAGAATCGAGTGAGATCTTAGTGGATTTAGTGTGGACGGCTCTCGGTGAGAACACTTGGGGACGATGAACGGATGCCGTCCATTCAATACACGCGCGGACGAACGGCTCAGATGGCGTCGGACCAGGAGACGGTACGAGAACCGCGGGGCCCGGGTTGCTGACTCAAGTGGCGGCGTCGAACGGGAGCGCGCCGCGTGGCCTTTCGGAGCTGCCGAGGATGCGCTGGCGCCGCGTGGATAAATAGGAAATTAGGGTATTTTCTGATTTATTTAATTCCCTAAACTTCAAAAATTCATATCTCTGTGTAGAAAAATCAGAAAAATAAAATAAAAATACCCTCTTGCTCAGTGAAGAGAGGAGAATAATGTGGAAAAAAAATCATTTAATTTCATCAAATATTTTATTTTTTATAATTTATTTACTCTCTGCATTGTTTTAATTCTCCATGCATGCATACAATTCACCATGGCATGAGACCATAGGGCTTTTGAAGCCTCTGAATTTAGGAACATTCCCTGAATTTTCCAAAGTCAAGGTCATCCCTATGAAGAGTTCTTGATTTTTCAAGTTCGAGTCACCGTTTTGAGTATTTTAATTCCAAGTAAATAGCATGTTGTGAAATAAATTCTAGGAAAATTTGGTGATGTTCCTTATGACCAGAGAACCCTAGGAAAAATAGGTTTTGACTTAGTTCATTTAAAACAACCCTAATTGGCTTAAACACCCAAAATAGGTCTTTAATTAATTAGAGTTAACCATGCATCAAATTGACTTGAAATCAATTCTCCATCGACCTTTAGGATTAGAGGAATCCACCATAAAAATTTCAGGTCAATTGGACTTGGTTAGCCCCACTAATCAGGTTGATTAAGTCACTTAGCCATTTTAAACTTTAAAAATTCATAACTTTTAAAATACTTTTCAAAAATTCACCAAATTGGTTTTGGAGCCTCTCTGATATCAGGGAAACCTAAGAAAATTAAAATTTTAATTTTCTAAAAAAGTTTATTTTTAATAATATTAAGCTTAAAGGGTAAAATGGTAATTAAAATTTTAACCCTGAATTAAAACTTTAGGTTTAATAAAAAATTAACAAGTAAAATATTTGATCCTAATCTAATTTGGATGATTGAAATTTAAATAATTAAAGGGTAGAAACCCATTAAACAATTTTAAAAGGATTAAACCTTAATTAAATAATTGATTAAATTTGGAAGAATAATAAAATTGGAATTATTAAAATAGGGATATTATTAGGAAGAAATTTATTCTTTAATTTAAAAATCCCTTAATTAATTATCTCATTAATATTCAATTCTTAATTAAAATGATAACTCAAATTTAAAAATATTAAAAGACTTAATTATTAAAATCTTTTAAAAAAAATTTCAATAAAAAATAAAAAATTAAATTAAATTAAATTAAAATTAAACTAAATTAAATTAAATTAAATTAAAATAAATTAAATTAAATTAAACAATTAAATTAAATTAAGTTAAATTAAATCAAATTAAATTAATTAAACAATCAAATTAAATTAAATTAAATAAAATAAATTAAATTAAATTAAACCAAATTAAATTAAATTAAATAATTAAATTAAATTAAATTAAACAATTAAATTAAATTAAATTAAATAATTAAATTAAATTAAATCAAATCAAATTAATTAAACATCAAATCAAATTAAATTAAATTAAGTTAAATTAAAACTCAATTAAATTAAATTGAATTAAATATAACATCACCTAAAACAGAAAGAAATAAATGTAAAGCAACTTGAACACTATTCCAAATTTAAACCCTTTAACTTAAATCAAATCATTTGAATACCCTTTAACCCTTGAAAGCTTTGATTATTATAACTCCTAAATGGAACATTAAATGAAGTGTTACTTCACTCATAGGATATTCAAATGTCCTAGTTCACTGAGTAAGTTAACAAAACTTGAAAACCTCGGACGATCGATTCATTTATATAATTAAATTCATTTGGACTTAAAACAATCCTAGAAATATTGAAAAGATGTTTAAGATTCTTCTTAAGCACTTCCTCAATATGATAGGATATTTATAAGAACAATTGGACTTAATTGTCCTTTGATGAAGAAAATCGTCCTCAAACAAAAACACAAAGAACCTAGACGTCATAGGAAATGACTAGCTATAGGATTAGGAATTTGGTAGAAAACCATAACCCTTACCTTAGCTTTACCTAGGAACTTGCTTAAATATTCTAATTGTGTTTTAAGTGCAGCTTGGGATGACGGGAAGACCCTCCGGGTACGCTTTTATTTTATTGCAATTTACTTTATTGCAATTTACTTTCTTGCAATTTACATTATTGCAATTTCATTAATCGCATCGCACTTACTTTTCTTGCATGATAAACAACTGTTGCATGAAAACCCACACCTTTAGGATAGTCCCTAAAACTGAAACCAAAACTAAGTTAAAAGTCATTGCAACATAAAATTCACCGCCACAACATTTCAAAATATAAAACAACTCAAAATTTAATCACAAACAGAACACAAAACTACAATTACAACTAAATTAAAACGTCTTGTTGGATGATCGGGAATACCTCGGATGATGTAACCTACGTGTTGCTAACGGGATTTCCCACGGTCTAAATGAAAGTGTGGAACTCATTCGACTGAGTTTAGCAAATTCATCCGGACTAAGTGAATCCGATAAAAATAATGATGCCGGAAGGATGGAACCGCGGATCTTAACCGGTGTCGTTATAATCAACTTTAAGATTTGTTTTAATCAAAATACAAAACACTTGGAAATTAAGATTTTCTCTAAACCAAAACACTTTTCTCATCCCCTGATTTATGATTTCTAAAACTAAACCTCTGCAACAACAAGGAGCTTGGAGCATGGTGGGCAAGACGACCATCGTCACCAAAGAAAACTTGAACCTACTTCAAGCAAAACCTTCTTAGAATTAAACAACAAAGCCATAGGACTTCGAGGTAGCTTGCCTAGTGCAACATAAATCCTCAACTCTTCGTTAGGCATTTGCATTGCAAATTAAGCCCTAGCCGGTTTTAGGATTCTGAGGTAGTCGTCCAATACGACATAAACCCTCACATCTTCGAGGCTATTTGTTTGATTCTATCATACAAATATAAGCCCTAGTTAATTAAAATTGGCAAGATTAAAACATTAAACAAACAATAGGACTTTCCCAAACTCAAGCCAAACAATAGGATAGTCGGGAAGTTACCGAAGTGCGCTTCGAATCTGTGATTTCTCCTACTTTTCTTCCTTTGGATTCACAAAACAAAATGTTCCAAATTTGATCCATTCCCTATTGAAATTCCAAAATTCAATCTTTGAAAACCTTAAACTTTGAAATTCTTGAAAGCAGAATCATTGGTTATTATCGAGAGTTTTCTTAGGTGATTCCCGTCACTTAAGATGTAATTAACTATAGGGGCTTGCCCTTATAGGGAATTTTAAAGAACCCAAGTAATATAAACCCTGTTTAATACTTTCATATTAAGCGGGGAATTTGTCGGCTTATAAAATTGGTTCGCGGACCAAACGGATGTCACAAATCTTCTAGTTTATTTAATCGAGCCCCACCATCAAGCAAGTGTGTCTATCCTTAGGGATAGATACACGGTTTGTGGTGTGGTATTCGTTTATATAAACTATTTGGGATGTGAGATCGGTTTAATCTCATATTTAAAATTATTTTCAAAATCAAATACTACCTTTTCAAATTATTTATTTAAATTAAATTAAAAATTCGCCGACAACTTCGTTAGGCGACCCTTTTCAAAATAAAACACACAACCTAAAAATATGCCGACAACTTCGGCGACTCACTGGGAACGATTCCTCTCTCCATTTTAATCAAATAATTCCGCTTTCAAAATCGGTAGTGTATCCATGTCCCTAATGGATCAAACTACCCTTCTTTCCGTTGGAATACTATGTTCATTTCTATCTTGAACAAGTATACCCAACATTCTCTCGTATTTAGGAGCCACTGTTTAGACACCCCTAAACAGAGAGGTTCCGAGATCCTTTTACCTCATTTCTGAGGTGGGGTGGACCCCCGATAGGCTCGTTAGTTTAGGAGTGATCCTTCGAGTCGGGAAGTCTTGCTTAAGACTTTCTTTTCCTTTCTGAATCGGATTCCTTACCTTCTCTACACCTTTGAACATTCCGTTCTAAATAAACAAACCCTCTAATAAGTGATTCTTTTAACAAATGACTCCTTATTATAAATACATGAACAAAAATGAGTTCGGACTCTTTTCAATTCCTTTCTTTTCCACCAAAGTTTCGTTCGGCTTCTGCTTCTCTACTACTAAATCACCTATAGTGATGTGGTGCTGAGCTCCGGCGAATCGTTTGATGAAGAGGTTTTCTAGTTCTGAGAAGTCTTTACTGAACCATTTGGTAATTCTGCATACCAATCAAAGGCGATCCCTGACAGGATGCTGACGAACTATCGGAAGAGTAATGCATCGCTCCCGCCGGCATTGCAACAACTGGCACGAAAATGTGCAACATGCTCTCGGGGATTTCCGGTTCCATCAAAGGTCTTGAACAGAGGTGGTACGAAGCCTTTTGGGTATTGGACAGTGTCGAATTCTTCCGGGTAAGGTCTACCCGTCCGAATGGATGTCCCGCTCTTTGATTGTGCTAAGGCTTCTCACACTTGCTGTTCCACCAAGCTCTTGATATCTTTTTCTGGAATCATACTTTGTGATGTATCTTTCTTTAGCTGGTCATCCCCGTTGACGGACGTAATCTCCTTTCCTCCGTCCACAATGTGAATGACCTCTGGGGGCGTCTCTCTTTGGGGTTGCACTTGACTCTGGAGAGTGGCTAGGGCTATAGCCATCTCTTCCATCCTCTTCGCCATTCGGGCGATCGTATCGTCTTTCACTTGAAGCCGTGTTCTCATCACTTCGGCTCCTCTCTTCTCGCGGCCGCAGGAGCACCTTGTGAAGTTGACGAAGCTCGAGTTTCGACCATGTTGATTTCTGCATACTCATCATCCATGAATTCCGATGAATCAATCTCGTCTCCGAATTTCTCTTCTCTTTCTTTTGCTAGTCGTCGAATATCAGTTCTCAACTTTTCCATAGTGTCCTCTAGCAGTCTTTTCTGTGCATCCTCGCAGTTGTCGTGCGATAGCTGCCGGGTTCCCTTCTCACGAGTCCCCTTTACTGTAGTGGCGCTTTCTTCAGATTCAAGTCTCCTGACGAGAATTTCCTTCTCGGGCTGTTGTTTCAATCTTAATTGTCTAGTAGTGGGACGCCATACCATCCTTCTAGCAGACGAAGGTGCTAGGACCAGCATGGTCCGTCGACCAAATGCTGGAAGGTGGTATCCTCCCTAATCTGTAACCCTGAAACAACGATAGGCGGACTAGCCTTCATCCTTTTATTTGGCTTTTCTGTAACGATGGAAGGTTCTACTCATGGACCAAGACGGGATTTGACTGGCACCCGCCCTATCCTTCTTAGAATCTCCGATACTGTGCATTTCTCTTTCTTTGCTAGCTTCTCGATCACAGTCTGTAGTCGGGCAAACAGCGTGATCCTAGCCCTTTTCTTTCTGCTGTCGTCATAGTATGCCGGTCAAGGTAATGTAGAAACAATCCTGCGGACATTTTCCTCGTCAGCCGCGGCGGAAAGGGGGTGGAATCTACTTCCTTCCAATAAAGGTGTATCTTCAGGCAATGGTATGTATTCAGGTAGTGGTGTGTACTCGTGGATTTCGGGATTTCCTCCAGAAAGCAACTTCGCCGGCTCCGGCCTTCCCGGCAATCTTCATACTTCGTTCCTTCTTTGGGTCCGTGTTAGTGATGGAATTCTCGAGCCGGACCCGATTTCAAAAACGAAGGTCTCACAGAAAGTCCGTACCCTCCACGTAACGAGTTCACCATAGTTCGGATTTCCTTCCCCTTTAATCTAGCGAGGCCGGGGTAGGTGCAGAGACAACTAGACCAATGGGGGTAGCAAGAACGGTCCTTCTGCCAGCAGCAGTACTCCTCTCGATTGGAATCTTTGCAGGGCGGAAACTCTTGAGTTTACCTAAGGTTGAACTCGATCAACGACTTCTCAGCTTCAGATACTTTGTTTGTCAATGCGAAAAGGGAAACGTCGGTGATCTTGACATTTGTGTTCTCGAATCCTTGTCCAAACCGGATGATCCCATTGTCAGGCAACTCATCCTTGTAAACAGCGAAGTCCAAATCCATTGGTGAAGGAGAAAATCAGCTTTGGGGCTTCCATTTCTGCAGGGTAGATTTTGATTGTCAATCCCAAGTTATGCTTCTTCTCATCAGGACGAAAAGAAAGGAATCGAAAAGAGTCCGAACACATTCTTGTTCATGTATTTATAAGAAGGAGTTTTTTGTTAAAAGAGTCATTCATTAAAGGGTTTGTTTATTTAGAACGGAATGTTCAAAGGTGTAGAGAAGGTAAGGAATTCGATTTAGAGTTGGAAAGGAAAAGAAAGTCTTATGCAAGACTTCTTGACTCAAAGGATCACTCCTAAACTAACACCCATTGGGGGTCCACCCCACCTCAGAAATGAGGTAAAAGGATCTCGGAACCTCTCTGTTTAGGGGTGTCTAAACAGTGGCTCCTAAATCCGAGAGAATGTTGGCTATACTTGTTTAAGGTAGAAATGAACATAGTACCCCAACGGAAGGAAGGGTAGTTTGATCCATTAAGGACATGGATGCACTACCGATTTTTGAAAGCAGGATTATCTGATTATAATGGAGAGAGGAATTTTCCCCAGCGGAGTCGCCAGAAATAGTACGGCTTATTTTTTTTAGGTTGGGTGTTTTATGTTGAAAAGGGGTCGCCTACAGAAATTGTCGGTGAATTTTTTAATTTAGTTTAAATAAATAATTTCAAAAGTAGTATTTGATTTTGAAAATAATTTTAAATTTGAAAAATTTTAAGATATTAAATCAAACCGATCTCACATTCCAAATAGTTTATATAAACGAGCACCGCACCACAAACCGTGTATCTATCCCTAAGGATAGACACACTGCTTGATGGTGTGGCTCGATTAAACAAACTAAAAGATTTGTGACATCCGTTTGGTCTGCGAACCAATTTTATAAGCCGACAAATTCCCTTGCTTAATATGAAAGTATTAAACAGTGGTTTATATTACTCGGTTCTTTAAAATTCCCTATAAGGGCAAGCCCATATAGTTAATTACATCTTAAGTGACGGGAATCACCTAAGAAAACTCTCGATAATAATCAGTAATTCTGCTCTCAAGAATTTCAAAGTTTGGGGTTTTCAAGGGATTGAATTTTGGAATTTCAATAGGGAATGGATCAAATTTGGAACATTTCGTTTTGAGAATTCAAAGGAAGAAAAGTAGGAGAAATTACGGATTCGAAGCGAACTTCGGTAATTTCCCGACTATCCTATTGTTTCGTTTGGATTTAGGAAAGTCCTAATGTTTATTTAGTATTTCAATCTTGCCAATTTTAATTAATTTGGACTTATATTTGTATGATAGAATCATACAAATAACTCTAGAAGTTATGAGGGTTTATGTCGTACCGAACGACTTCCTCGGAATCCTAAGTCCGGTTAGGGCTTAATTTGCAATACAAATGCCTAACAAAAGGTTGAGGATTTATGTTTCACTAGGCAAACTACCTCGAAGTCCTATGGCTTGGTTATTTAATTCTAAGAAAGTTTTGTCGATGTAGATTTGTTTTGCTGACGACGATGGCCGTGCTGCCCACCATGCTCCGAGCTCCTTGTTGTTGCAGATGTTTAGTTATAGAAGTCATAAATTAGGAGATGAGAAAAGTGTTTTGGTTTAGAGAGAATCTTAATTTCCAAGTGTTCTTTGTATTTTAATTAAAACAAATCTTAAAGTTAATTATAACGACACCGGTTAAGATCCCACGCGCTCCATCCTTCCAAGCATCGTTATTTTTATCGGATTCACTTAGTCCGGATGAATTTGCTAAACTCAACTAAATGAGTTCCACACTTTCATTTGGACCGTGGGAAATCCCGTTAGCAACACGTAGGTTACATCATCCGAGGTATTCTCGATCATCCAACGGACGTTTTAATTTAGTTATAATTGTAGTTTTGTGTTCTGTTTGTGATTAAATTTTGAGTTGTTTTATATTTTGAAATGTTGTGGCGATGAATTTTATCTTGCAATGACTTTTAATTTAGTTTTGGTTTCAGTTTTAGGGACTATCCTAAAGGTGTGGGTTTTCATGTAACAGTTGTTTATCATGCAAGAAAAGTAAGTGCGATGCGATTAAATAAATTGCAATAAGGTAAACTGCAATAAAATAGAAGCGTACCTGGAGGGTCTTCCCGTCATCCCAAGCTGCACTTAAAACACAATTAGAATATTTAAGCAAGTTCCTAGGTAAAGCTAAGGGAAGGGTTATGGTTTTCTACCAAACTCCTAATCCTATAGCTAGTCATTTCCTATGACGTCTAGGTTCTTGTGTTTTGGTTTGAGGACGATTTTCTTCATCAAAGAATAATTAAATTTAGTTGTTCTTATAAACATCCTATCATATTGAGGAAGTGCTTAAGAAGAATCTTAAACATCTTTTCAATATCGATAGGATTGTTTTAAGTCCAAATGGATTTAATCAATCAGGTGAAGTAATCGTCCGAGGTTTAGTTAAGTTTTGTTGTTATCTTACTCAGTGAACTAGGATATTTGAATGTCCTATAAGTCGAGTAACATTTCATTTAATGTTCTATTTAGGAGTTATGATAATTAAAGTTTTCGAGGGCAAATTGGTGTTCCAATGATTTGTGATTTAGTTTAACTTCAGTTAAAGGGTTTAAATTTGGAATAGTGTTCAAGTTGTTTTATTTTTAATTTCTTTATGTCTTAGGTGATGTTATTTAATTCAATTTAATTTAACTTTAATTTAATTTAATTTAATTTAATTTGGTTTAGTTTTAATTTTAATTTAATTTAACTTGATTTTAATTTTAACTTAATTCTATTACTTAATTTAATTTAATTCAATTTAGTTTGATTTGATGTGAATTAATTTAATTTAATTTGATTTAATTTTAATATGTTTTAATTTAATTTAATTTAATATGTTTTAATTTAATTTAATTTAATTTAATATTTTTTAAATTTAATTTAATTTAGTTTAATTTAATTTAATTTAATTTAATTATTTAATTTAATTTAATTTAATTTATTTATTTTAATTTAATTTATTTATTTAATTTAATGTAATTTACTTAATTTGTTTGATTTAATTTAATTTAATCTTTAATTTAATCTTTTTTTTAATTTTAATTTAATTGAAAATTTAAAAAAGAGTTTAATAATTTAACCTTTTAATTTAATATAAAGATTAAGTCCTTTAACATTTTAAAACTTAAATTCGAATTATCATTTTAATTAAGAATTAAATATTATTGAAATGATTAATTTAGGGATTTTTAAATTAAAGAATAAACTTCTTCCTAATAATATCCCTATTTAATAATTCCAATTTTATTATTCTTCCAAATTTAATCAATTATTTAATTAAGGTTTATTTTAATTATTTTCAAATTGTTTAATAGGTTTCTATCCTTTAATTATTTAAGTTTCAATCATCCAAATCAGATTAGGATCAAATATTTTACTTGTTAATTTTTTTATTAAACCTAATGTTTTAATTAAGGGTTAAATTTTTAATTACCATTTTGCCCTTCAAGCTTAATAATTTCATAACTCACTAAAGTGAACTTAAATGAACTTGAAATTTTTATATAACTTCACTCATATGTCAATAAAGACATGAGAGGAGAAAATGTGATTTTTCTGTATTTAATTTATTTATATAATTATTTTTGGTGGAAAAAAGGAATTTCCAAGGAAAATTTAATAACATGACCAAGGGAGAGTTTCTGTCCTTAAGAAAATTATGGGACATTCCTAATGACCAGAGGACCACTTGGACCAATTTTGGTGATTTTTTAAATTATATTATTTTTATTATAATTATTTTAAGTTTTGGAGTATTAATTAATTTAAAAATAAAATAAGGGTTGAAAAATGAATTTATATTTTTCAAAAAATCTCTCTGATATCAAGGAAATTAGAGAATCAATTTTTGTAATTTTCTGATTTTTCTTTGATTTATTATAATTATTTTAGTGAAAATGCTAGAAAATACATTTTTTTAATTTTAAAATTGCCCTAGGCTTTAAAATTTAATATCTCATTAAATAGACCTAAGAAAAATATGGGGTTTGTTCCTAAGTGATTAAAATTTAAAATATGACATTTTGGTGAATTTTATTATTTTTGTGATTTTTATTATTTTTTAATTATTAAAATATTAAAATAATACTAAAAAATCAACTTTTTTAGAAAATTGAAATTTTAATTTTATTAAATTCCCCTGATATCAGAGAGGCTCCAAAACCAATTTGGTGAATTTTTGAAAGGTATTTTGAAAGTTATGAATTTTTAAAGTTTAAAATGGCTAAATGGCTTAATCAACCCATTTAGTAAGGCTAACCAAGTCCAATTGACTTCAAATTTTTATGGTGTGTTCCTCTGATCCTAAAGGTAAGTGGAGAATTGATTTCAAGTCAATTTGATGTATGGTTAACTCTAATTAATTAGGGATCTATTTTGGGTGTTTAAGCCAATTAGGGTTATTTTAAATGAGTTAACCGAAAACCTATTTTTCCTAGGGTCCTGCTGGTCATAAGAGACATCACCAAATTTTCTTAGAATTTATTTCACAACATGCTAATTATTGGAATTAAAATACTCAAAACGAGTAACATGAATTTGAAAAATCAATAACTTCTCATAGGGATGGCCTCTGACTTTGGAAAATTCAGGGAATGTTCCCAAATTCAGAGGCTTCAAAAGCCCTATGGTCTCATGCCATGGTGAATTTCCTATATGCATGGAGAATTAAAACAATGCATAAGAGAAATAAATCATTAAAAATAAAATACTTAATGAAATTAAATCATTTCTTTTCCACATTATTCTCCTCTGTTCACTGAGCAAGAGGGTATTTTTATTTTATTTTTCTGACTTTCCTACACAAAGTTATGGATTTTTGAAGTTTAGGAAATTAAATAAATCAGAAAATCCCTAATTTTCTATTTATCTGAGTCGGCGCCGTGTCAACCTTAACATCTCCGAAGTTCCGCGTGGCGCTTTCTGATTCGACGCCGCCGCTTGAGTCAGCAGCCAGGGTCCCACCTTCCGCGTATCATCTGCCGATCCGACCCGATCTGAGCCGTCCGTCCGTGCGTGTATTAAATGGACGGCATCCGTTCATCGTCCCCAAGCGTCCTCACCCGAGAGCCGTCCACACTAAATCCCTAATATCTCACTCAATACTCGATGGATTTTCGTGTTCTTATACTCTATGGATTCGTCTTGAAGAGACAAATACATCTATACGGTGATCATGCATTGAAATTAAAGCATTTGAAATGGAGAATCTCCAGAAGCTCGGGATGAAGAATTAGCTCATACCTTTGCTCAGAGAAGTGTGGCTTGAATCTGAGGGTTGTGTCACCTTCGATTGCGTCCCGACAAGCTCCAGATGAAGTCTCCTGGTCTGGTGAATTTCCTAGGTAGGATTTCGACCACAGCCGATCACAAAGCTTGGAGGCTGGAGCAAGCCGGGTGGCTCGGAGATGGGGCTTTTGCTTGGTGGACACGTTCTCTTGGTACGGTGAAGGTATAGGACCAATCGATTTGAGGATTGATCCACTGTGGAGAAGTGTCCTGGTTTTGGGTGGAATTTCAGTTGAGAAATTGGGTTCTGTTGGTGGGGATTAGGGCAAATTGGCACTGGGGATCAACTGCTCTAAAGATGGAGAAGGGTTTGGAACAATTTTGGCAGAGGTTTGGCAAGGTTTGTGCAACTCTCTTCTCATGGCCGTGAGGGGGTGGTGTTTAAATAGGAGAGGGTGGAGGGCCTCCCAGGGAGAGTTAGGGCTTAGGATCAGCTGCTCTTGGCAAGAGAAGAACAGCTACAATGGCCACTGGGGATGGGGCAGCTCAGCAGGTGAGAATTTCAAGTTTAGGCTCACATGTGAGCTCTTGGCCATGGTGTTTTCTAGCGACCTGGTGGCTGGCCGGCCAGGCATTGGTCACCATCTTGTTCAGGTGGGTCAGGGCTGGGGTTTAGTGTAGGCAATTGGGCTTGGACATGTGTAAAGTGCTTGGATTAAAATGGTATGGGGGAGAGGCTACTTTGGCTTGATTTGGGTCAACCCATCCTTTTGGGCTAGGTGCACCACCCAAGGCCTGGTTTTGGGCTGAAAAGGATCACTTGGGTCAGCCAAGAGAAAATGGTGTGGTCTCCATCCATGATGAGGTGGCTAAGCATGGTTTAGTGTGTGACATGCTTAAGGTAAAAAAGGGTTTAAGAAGGATTAGGAGAGGGGGCCCTCCTTTTGCCATTAATGGCTTGATCACATGTCAAACCTTCCATGGCTTCATGTGGCTTGTCCATGGCTTGCATGGCTTGTCTTTGGCTTGGGGAAAGTTGAGTCAATTTCATGGAAATGGATTTAAGAAAAAATTTTAGTATTTAGGGGTGATTTGGCATGAGGCTTGATTTGGAATTATTTGATGATGGGATTATAACTTAGGGAATGGCTTTGATTAAATGGATGGCAAATGGAAATGTCATGTGGGCTTTAGGGCCAATCTTGGGCTTTTGTTTTTGGTGGAAATGGGCTTTTAAAATGGTTTAGGGAAGTGGGCTTTTGGATTTTAAAATGGATTTTAGGATGGAATTTTGGCAAAGGCTTGGGCTAAATAATTGTTGGGTTTAGCTCATAGATGTGTCATGAGTGACTTGAAGCAAATTGGGAGTGATTTGGGTTTGAATTGGGTTGATTTTGGGCTCTTTTGGTGAATGGGCCAATATAGGTCAAATTGGGCTAGCTTGGGCCAATGTTGGGCTAGAGGTTGAAATTGATGTAAAATTAATGTTGGGAAATGTTTATGGGAGTGTTTGAAAGAGGTTTTGACTTTAGTTGGGTTTTGATTTTAGGGTTTGGGTTCATTTGGGTTAGGTTTGGGTTTAGGTCAAAATTGGGCCTATTGGTTTTGGGTTGAATTTAAGTGGGGTTTGGGCCTAAATGTTGGGCAAGTCATGTTAGTGTTTAGTTTTGTAGGGATGTTAAGGAAGGTTTAGAAAAGATTTGGGGTTAATTGGAGTTGAATTGGGTGAGTTTGGGTTAGGTTTGGGTCGTGGGTCCAAATTGGGCTTTAAGGCCAAAAGTGAAATTGGATCTAAATGTCAATCAAATTGGACTTGGATTTGGTCTAGATTGGTGTTGGGAATGTTGAATTGAAGTTTAGAATTGAATTGGACCAGAATTTGGGTCAATTGGGTAGGTTTGGTTTGACATTGGGTTCACTTAGGGTTAAAATGGGTCAAATTGGGGGTTTTGACAAAAGTGGGGTAAATTGACAAAATTGGCCCATGGTGTAGTTGAGCAAAATGAAATTGGGAATATTTGGGATTTCCTGAAATTTTCTGGGAATTTTATAAATTTTTGGATTTTTGGGTCAAGGGGGTATTTTGGGTATTTGAAGGGTATTGGGAGGTATTTTTGGGATTTTTGGTATTTTTAGGTATGGGTGATCAATTTGAGTGGAGAGAAATGTTTAGGAATGATTTTGGGGAATTTTGGGTGATTTGGAAATTTTGCAAATTTTGGGTAGTTTCAAGGGTTTTGGGTAGGCCAAGCGGGTGTAGGGTCCCGGGGGTCAAAAATTGAAAATTTGGAAAAATGAAGATTGGGTGAATATAAGTGGAATGAAATCATTTTGGTTGAGCCATGAAGCCATATCAAGCCCACATGAGCCATGAAGGGACTCATTTGAGGCATCCAATATGTTGTTCCTAACCCTCTTAGCCAAGGGCTCAGGGGTTAAGGACCATCCATGTGAATCACCTACATGAGTCAGGAGGTCAAGTTAGGTATAGGTGTGTGGCTTTAGGAGGTGTGTGAAAGTGTAGTGTATAAATGTAGTGTGTGTGTAAGTCAGCCCTTCACTGGACCGGGCCACCTGGGGGCGGTCCTAAGGCCAAAGAGTTCTATAGGAACTCATCCTTTAAACTTCCACATTTGGTTTCAACCCTCTAGGTGATTAGGGGTCAATAGTCAAGCTTGTAGAGTTTGCAGGGAGTTAAGAAGTGGTTTGAATTTCTAAGTGGCGGGTCCCAATTCTAGTCCTCTAGGATAGTCAAAGGAAAAGCCTAAGGCTAGATCCTAAGTACTAAAAAGAAGAAGAGAAGACCTCATCAAAAATGAGGTCAACAGCGTTCAGTCTGGAGTGGAGTTCAGTAGTTCTAAAGAAGTGGCTATACCGTTGAGACCTATTACAAAGAATATTATTTGTACTTATGAATCTCATGTGGGAGCCAGAGCTGAGCGTAGGAGTACTGATATTTCTACTGTGAGTTATGATGTACCATCTACTTCTGAGCCGCCTACCTTATCTGATATTATGGAGCAGCTGAGATTACAGAGTGCTAGTGTGTATAGACTCCATAGTCAGATGGATGTGTTTGGGCAAGGAGTGATGTGAACAAAGATTATTTACAGAGAAGAGTTGATTATGATATGGCTTATTATGATGCTCAGGTTAGACTTATGAGTGGGGAGTCCGATGTGATATTTCCTACTTGCCCAGCTATACACCATATAGACCTGACCCTTCTGATGACCCTGTTGATGACTTTGCTGTTGATCCTTGTGATGGAGACTAGTAGATAATTTGTTTGTTTTATTTCTATTGTTCTTAGTCTGTTTTGATGTATTGATGTGATGTAGTGGATATTTATTTTTATGTGATGTGTAACCCTGTGTTGTACTGTGTGATGTAGTGTTATTTACTTTTCATATTGAACTGTTAGTTGTACTAATAGTAGTGTGATGATTTGTTTCATGTTATAGTGTTATGTTGGATATTTAAATGTTCAATGTTAATTTCTCTTTACCCATGCAAATATTTAAAATTGTTATATCACTGCTACTAATTGTTTCATACCTGCTAGTTGTAAATTTTGATTAATACCAGATAGCTGTTGAAGATTTCAGAATCCCAGCACAGAAAGGTTAGTTTTCTTTTACTCTCAACTATTTCAAATTTATTGAAAAACTTAAGTTTGGGGGAGGGTAGAGAAATGCTAAACTTTTATTTGTTCTCAATTATTATGTTTTCAAAAATTATTAGCATAACTCAGGGCAGTTGAACCTCATTGTAAGATAACTAAAACTTTTCATTTCAATTGAATATTATGGAAGGATAGGATGGAAATTTTTAGTGATAAAGGCTGATTTTCTAGAAGTAAGATATTTGGTATGAAAGGATTTGATTATAGTCAACTATTTAAAGTAAAGAAAATTGTATTTTTGAAATGTTAAGGGACTGAAAGTATTGTGTGTTAAGAAGAGATTGTGACTTTATAATGAATAATAAAGCTTGTACTTAACTATAAAGTAAGGAGATGACTTAAGTTTGAACTTTAGAAATAGGAGAGTGAAGTTCAAAATCATTAAAGGCTTTCCAGATATAGTAATCTTCAGAAAAAAATAAGAAAAGAAAAGAAAGATTGAAAAACAATCTAAAAAAATAAGAAGAGAATAAAAGAAAAGAAAAATGTTTATGAGGAGAAACTTGAGGAGATGCCTAATCAAAAATTGGCTTCACTTGAATCACCTTAAAGGGATAGCTTGATTTCATTTCTGAATTTATGTTTAAGTACTAGCCTACATTCTAATGAAGTTTGCATGAACTTATTTTTCACATAGTCTTTTAGAACACTCTTAATGTAACAAATTATGGTTCATCTTGAAATAAATAGAAGACTAGAACTCGTAGACTTAATTGTTGAATATTCTTATACCTGCAATGTTGACCTGAGTTACTAAACTTTTTCTGAAAATCTAACCACTGTATTCTTATGAAAAATTTTAGTCTCTTAAAATTGAAAAGTACATTTCCTAGAGTTATATTTTATGTAGCAAAAGGATTACTTGAGGACAAGTAATAGTTTAAGTTTGGGGGATTCTGATGCACTGAAAATATATATGGTTTTTGCTATCTAATTTTACCCATTTTTTGTGATATTACACTTTAAAGAAATCTATTTTTCATGATTTTTGCAGGTATGATGATTTTAGGTGATTAGAGTGAAAAGAAGCAAAAAGGAGCAAAATGGTAGAAAACGTGTCCTGGCACTGCCGGCGCCCAAATCCAGAGAGCACATAATTAATTGGCATGATAGAGCGCCGGTGGCGCCCCTGAAGTCGGTTCAATTCAAATTTGAAGAATTTTGGCGACTTTTTGAAGGGATGCTTATGGAAACTCATGGGAATTTGTCCTTATCTTATAAGTAATTGTTTTAGGATGAAAATGGTGTGCTTCTTTAGTGGTTTTAGAGTTGTTTTAGTGAGAGTGAAGTGTTAGGGTTTAGGTGTAGAGAGTGTAGAGTGAGGATTTGAGAGGGATTTTTCTCTAAGCAGGGGAGGAGAAGAGGTAAAGTGAGAGATTGCTTCTTCCTTTCCATTCTAAAGAGAGAATCAAGTGTTGTAAAGAGGAAGAGAAGAGGATTCAAAGGAACTTCAAGGAAATCGCATAGGGGAAGAGAAAGAGATAAGTTGTATTTTCTTTTGTGGTTTGTATGACTTTTCTTTTATATATAGAATCCATGTTTTATTATATCTTCTCCATGAATTCTGAGAAGTTTCCTTGTCTTTCTTCTTGCATAAGAGATGTGATGTTGGATTTTTGTGGATTTGATGTGCTTTTAATGAGATGAAGAAATTGTGATGGTTTTTCATTTGGAACTTAATTTAATTTCAATCTCGCCAATTGAAATGTTAAAATATGTTATTGAACATTAAGTTTGAAAGGATTTAATGTCCTACAACAATAATGAAAGATCCATTCAATTTCCATGGATGAATTGCGTAGTTCATGGGAATTGAGTGCAAACAAATAGAGAAATGTGTTTTGATGGACTTCAATGTGGAGATTTCAGAGTGACAGGCTGAAATCCCCAAATTGGTTCTAAGATTAGTAACTAAACATCAAAGGTTAGCCTTCGGGTGAAGGGTGAGTGGGAGCTCCGAAGTGAGAGCCGGTATCCTCCCAGCCTAGCTTTAGAGTTAGTAACTAAACTTAGAATATGTCAATATTCTTTTCTACTTAGAAGAGGGGGTACTTTTTTAAGGGTAAAGAATCATCTATGCTCTTATTTGGCACAAAAATATAAATATTTGTTCCACATCAATCCACACATCATATTCTCCTTGCAAGAGGAAAGATACTTTTCTTATATATTAGAAACCTTTCAAAAACTTAATTTAGTGTGTCTATTAGTTAATTCTGATATTAAAATTGTTAGATGTATTTGTAGTTTAGTTAACTGTTACTATTTTCTGCATAGTGTTAGTAGGAGTTTGTGTTAAACTTTAAGTGTTATTTAAATATAGGACTTTAGTGACATCTTACTTATCTTAGGATCACTTTCTTAAAACTTTAAACTTCCCTGTGGGATCGATAACCAGGACTCTATTAGAGCCTTGTATTACTTGATATGATACGTATACTTGCGTTGAATGTTTGGAATTATAAAAAAATCATTAAAAATATATAAATTTGAGTTCATAAATTCTTGCAATATAAGTCCCGTGCATCATCTACTCTCCTACTTTATGAAGAAAAACCTTCTTAAACTCAAAGGTATGAAAAGGCCAACATATTGAGGTATGAGTTATATGTTTAAATCTTTTCTTTCTTCCCATGTTAATTGTATTGATATTCAAAAATTTAACTTTGGGGAAGGGAAAGAATTAACTATTAATTATTCTCATTTAAAATTATTTTCAAAATTATGAACATGATTTCCTGTAATAAAATTCGATTTAGATAACTGTATTTTGATTTTATTTAAGTATTTTGTAAAGTTGAATGAATGTATTTGGTAATGAAAAGTAATTTTGTAGGCTAAGATGTTTGGTATAAGAGAATATGACTACAGTAATCTATTCAAAGTAAGAAAAACTGCATGTTTTAAATATTACGAATCTTAAAACCTTATGTGATAGGAAAGAAATGAGACTCTATGATGAATCATTAATAAGTTAAAGAAATGCCTATAAGGTAAAGAAAAGTGTTAAGTTTCAAATTTAGGGTGAGAAGGGTGAAGTTCAAAATTATTAAAGGCTATCCAGATATAGTAATCCTCACTTAAAAGAAAAGAAAAGAAAAGAAAACAAAAGCAAAAGAAAATAAAATAAAGAAAAGTGAGGAGATGCCTAATAAAAAATTGTCTTTACTTAGACCTAGCTAAAGGGAAAAACTTAATTACTTCCCGAACTTATATGTGTTGATTAGCATCCTTACTAATAGTGTTCTCATAAATTTATTTTCATGTAATCCTTTTAAGTGCCTTAATAAGACAATCTACAGTCATTTTTGAAATGAATAGAAGGCTAGAACTCTTAGACTTGATTACTAGATAGTTTTACACCTGCAAAATTTACTTGAATAATTCAAAGATCTTTCTGAAAATCTTACTATTGTATTAATTTAAATCAAAATTATGGTATTATAGAAAGAAAGTTCATTGCAATGGATCATTATTTTATGTATTAACTAAAATTACTTGAGGACAAGAAATAGTTAAGTTTGGGGGATCTTGATCCACTGTTGATAGCTTTTTACTATTCATTTCATACCTATTTTTTAGGATATTTCACTTTAAAGAAAGGTATTTTTCATGATTTTATGCAAGTACAATGATTTTAGACCTTTGGAGCAAAAGGAAGCTAAGATGAGCAAATATGAAGCAAAAAGCGACAAAAGTAGATTTTATTGAACTAGCGTAGAGCGGCGCTGTCACCAGCACTAAACCACATAATTTTACAGAAAGTTGCGACCGTATTGGAGGAATAATGCGCCAAACGACACCCTATCCAGCGTCGGACCGTGCCCTATCCCGATCTCAAACTAGATTCAATGTATTTGGCCGAATTTTTGGAGGGTTGCTTGAGGAAACTCTTAGGAAATCAGTTTTAGCCTAATTTAAACTTCTTTGGAGCCATGTTTAGAGAGGTGGGAAGGGGAGAAGAGGAGAGGAGAGTTTAGAGTTTAGAGAGAGTGTCTTTTCATTTTGTTTAGGAAATCTAGGTTTTGTGTTTTCTCTTCTAATGAGTGCAAGAGGAGAGGAAAAGTGATAGAATTCTTCTTCCTTACTTATCTAAAGAGAGAATTGTCTGTTGTTATGAAGAAAGAACAGGATTCGAAGGAATTCCTTGAGATTCGCTTAGGGAAGAGTTTGAGATAAGTTGTCTTTACTTTACTCTGTTTGTATGACGTTGGTTTTATATATAAAATCCATGTTTTGTGATCTTTTTCTTGTGATTCTTAAGTAGATTTCTTCGTCTTTCTCCTTTTTATGTGATGCGTTGATATTGTGATATGGAAATGATGTGTCGATTTATTATGGGAATATTTTTTATGACCTTTTCACTTCAAACTTCATTTACTTTTTAATCTGACCAATTGAATAGTTAAAACTTGTTGGGAAACATATGTTCCAAAAGGATTATGAGTTCCACAATAAAAGTGAAGGTCACATTCAATGTCTATGAATAAGATACGTAGTTCATGGGGATTGAGTGCATATAAATAGGGAAATATACTTTGATAGGTGTAGAATTGGAGATATCAGAGCGACAGGCTGAAATTTTCAATTTGGTCCTAATGTTTAGAAACTGAAGCGAGAGTTAGCCTTCAGACGAAGGGAAGTGGGAGCTCTAAAGTGAGAGCCAGTGTCCTCCCAACCTAATCATGGATTTGGGTACTAAACTTAGGATTAGCCAATGTTCTTTATACGCTGAAATATGGGTAAAGAATAGGAATGCTCCTATTTGGCACAATACATTTGTATCATTGATCTATGTCAAAATAATCAACACATTATGATTGGAAAGGAGGAAAACTCTTTCTTATAACTATACTTTATTATAAATTTAGTCTTGTGTTAATTTAACTTGCTAGAGTTTAGAACGTGCTTTGGTAAAAATAGTAACTACAACTATTTGTCTTTATTTTAAGAATTGAACTTACTTACAATTGTATTGTGATTCGATAAGAAATTTCTGTGCTATGCCATAAAATTAACGCCACTCTGTGGGATCGATATCCACTAGAGCCCTGTATGACTTGAGCGATATGTATACTTGTGTTTAATTGTGTTACTCATTATTAAAATAAATCAATATATATATTTAAATCTGAGTTTATAAATTTTAGCAAATTAAAAAAGTCGCACCAGAGACTACAGGTGGACTAGGACACCCCAGCCTGATTCATACCTTCTGTATTCAGTCAGGTGTAGCAACTAAAGATAATGATGAGGTAGTCCATCCCCTGAAGCCAATAAGTAAACTAAATATGAAAACCTATGAAGCCCATGTAGGATGCAAATGGAGTAGGAAAGCTGATGTACCTTCTTCTAGTCAGGAGAGACCATCTACATGTAGGGAACCTACTCTGCATGATGTTATGGATCATTTATATAAGTTGAACACCAGAGTAGAGGGACTAGAATCAAGGAATAAGATAAATGATGATTATCAAGTGTGGTGGCGAGAATATGATATAGCTTATCGTGACACATAGATGAGATTCTTCAGGGGAGACACTAGTGTTGTATTCCCTACATACCCTGAGTACACTCCATACCAGCCTGATGAACCTGATGATGGTGGAGCTCCTGCAGATGATGATTGGTAGTTTAGTATTTTTATTTTCGTTGCTTTTTGTATTTGTTGATGTATTTGTGATGCACTTGAGACTTTGATTTGTATTTGTGATGTAAGATGTGTTTGTTGTGAATGCTATGTTGAATTGTGATGGATGTGATGTGATTGTAATTAGTTTGTTAGTTTAATCTGTGATTATAACAATTGGATGTTAGTGTTGTATGTTTAGTTAATGTTTTATGTTTTGAGATTTCAAACTTCATCCCTTGCAAATTTCTAGCCTATATTTGTGTGTAGAAATGCTATTAATTATTTCAAGCCTATTGTTCTAATTTATGGAGAAGACCTGCCTAAACTCAAAGGTATGAAAAGCCCAACATATTGAGGTATGAGTTACATATATGCTTAGATCTTTTCTTTCTACCTATGCTAATCTTATTGATATTTAAAAATTTAAGTTTGGGAGAGGGAAAAAATTAACTGTTAGTTGTTCTCATTTAAAAGTATTTGCAAAATTATTAACATGATTTCTTGTGATGGAGCTCAATTTCAGATAACTATATTTTAATTTTATTTAAATGCTTTAGTGGACTTGAATGAAAGTATTTGGTAATGAAAAGTAATTTTGTAGGCTAAGATATTTGGTATAAGAGAATAGGACTATAGTCAACTATTCAAAGTAAGAAAAACTGAATGTTTGATGTATTAAGAATCCTAAAATTTTTTGTGAAAGGAAAAGATTGAGACTCTATGATGAATCAATAATAAGCTAAAGAAATGCCTATAAGTAAAGGATTGTGATAAGTTTCAAATTTAGGATTAGAAGAATGAAGTTCAAAATAAAGGCTATCCAGATATAGTAATCCTCACTTGTAAAAGCAAAAAGCAAAAAGAAAAAGAGAAAGAAAAAAAAGAAGAAAAGAAAAAGTGAGGAGAAGCTTGAGAAAATGCCTAATAAAAAATTGGCTTCACTTGGATCTACCTAAAAAGAAAAACTTCATTACTTTCCTGAACTTATATGTATTTATTAGCATCTTTACTAGTAGTGTTCTCATAAACTTCTTTTCATGTAATCCTTTTTAAGTGCCTTAATAGGACAATCTACAGTCATTTTTGAAATGAATAGAAGGTTAGAACTCTTAAACTTGATTACTAGATAGCCTTACACCTGCAGAATTTACTTGAATTATTCAAAGATCTTTCTGAAAATTTAACTATTGTACTTATTTAAGTCAAAATTATGGTATTCTAGAAATAAAGTTCATTGTAGTGGATCATTATTTTATGTATTAACTAAATTACTAAGCACGAGTAATAGTTTAGTTTGAGGGATCTTGATCCACTAAAAATTTGATAGCTTTTTAATGTTTATTTCATACCTGTTTTTGATAATAATGCACTTTAAATAAAAGTATTTTTCATGATTTCATGCATGTACAATGATTTTAGGCCTTTGGAGAAAAATGAAGCAAAAAGGAGCAAATTAGGAGCAAAATGGAGCAAAATGTATTTTATTGAACTAGCGTTGAATGGTGTTGTCACCAGCGCCAGACCACTAATTTACAGAGACTTTTGGACCAAAAGGAAGAAAATAGCATCGAATGGTGCCCTATTCTGCGCCGGACCACGCCCGATCCCGATTTAAATTAGATTCAATGTATTTGGTCAGATTTTGGAGGGATGCGCGAAGAAACTCTTGAGAAATCAGTTATTGCCGAATTTAAACTGTTTTGGAGCCAAGTTTAGTGAGGGGGGAGAGAGTCTTTAGTGTAAGGGAGTGAAGAGTGAGTGAGTCTTTTCATTTATTGAGTGTAGAGAGTCCATCTAGGGTTTGTGTGTATTCTCTTCTAAGGAGATTAAGAGGAGAGGAAAAGTGAGAGATTTCTTCTTCCTTACTTATCTAGAAAGAGAATTGTGTGTTGTTGTGAAGAAAGAAGAGGCGTCAAAAGAATTTCTTGAGATTCGCTTGGGGAAGAGTTTGAGATAAGTTGTCTTTTCTTTACTCTGTTTGTATGACATTGCTTTTATATATAAAATCCATATTTTGTCATCCTTTCCTCATGAGTCTTGAGTAGATTTCTTTGTCTTTCTTCTTTTCATGTGATGTGTTGATTTTGTGAAATGGAAATGATGTGTCGATTTATTCTAGAGAATTTTTGATAACCTTTTCACTCTATACTTCATTTACTTTTTGATCTGGCCAATTAAACTGTTAACACTTGTTGGGAAACATATGTTCCGAAAGGATTATGAGTTCCACAACAAAAGTGAAGGTCACATTCGATGTCCATGATTGAGTGACGTAGTTCACGAGGGATGAGTGCAAATAAATACGAAATATGGTTGTAGCATGTGAGTAGAGAAAATTAAAGTAAATTTTAGCTATTCCATAATAGGATAGCTGACCTCAGTGCCTCTGAGAACCCAACTAGTGTAATAGATTAAGGACTGCTTTCCCAGCTCCTCTTGGATGAAGACCGATTTGATAGCTCTGGGCTTAACTCCTAAATATAGAGAGAGTTATTACTTTAATTTTAAGCTTTACAGAAGTGGTGGAAATGCTAGAAATTATTTTAAGCTTTAGAATAATTTCTAACCCTCGGTCAACCTTTCAAAGATCTTAGCTTTCCTTAGCATTTTGAAGAATGTTGTACATTTGTTGCCCAACTTTGTGATGAACTAGCTAAGTGTTATTATTCGACAGTTAGCTTGTGCACCTCCTTAGCACTTCGATGATGTACGGCTTATTTTTAGGTAATGTGTCGTATTTTAAAAAAGGGGTCGCCTACCGAAATTGTCGGTGAATTTTTTCAGATTTTAAATTTAATTTAAATGTATATATAATTTAGAAAGTAGTATTTGATTTTGAAAATAATTTTAAGTTTGAAAATTTTAAGATATGAAATCAAACCGATCTCACATCCCAAGTAGTTTATATAAGCGAACACCACACCACAAACCGTGTATCTATCCCGAAAAATAGACACACTGCTTGATGATGGAGCTCGGTTAAATAAACTAGAAGATTTATGACATCCGTTTGGTTTGCTAACCAATTTTATAAGCCGACAAGTTCCCCTGCTTAATATAAAGGAATTAAGCAGGGTTTATATTACCTGGGTTCTTAATGTTCCCTATAATGGCAAGCCCCTATAGTTAATTACATCTTAAATGACGGGAATCATTTAAGAAAATTCTCGATAATGATCAGTGATTTTTCTCTCAAGAATTTCAAAGTTTAAGGTTTTCAAAGGATTTGAGTTTTGTAGATTTCAATAGGGTATGGATCAAATTTGGAACAATTTATTTCAGGAGTTTAAAGGAAGAAAAGTAGGAGAAGCTGAGGATCCAAGAAGAATCTTGGCGACTTCCCAAACTATCCTATTGTTTGGCTTCGAGTTTAAGAAATTTATTTAATGTTGCAATCCTGCCGATTTTATTTATTTAGGACTTATATTTGTATGATAAAATCACACAAATAGCCTCGAAGATGTGAGGGTTTATGTCGTACCAAACAACTACCTCGGAATCCTAAGACCGGTTAGGACTTAATTTACATGACATGATCATGCAAATGCCTAACGAAGAATTGAGGATTTATGTTGCACTAGGCAAACTACCTCGAAGTCCTATGGCTTGGTTATTTAATTCTAAGGAAAGTTTTGCTGAAGTAGCTACAAGTTTTGCTGATGACGATGGTCGTGCTGCCCACCATGCTCCAAGCTCCTTGTTGTTGCAGAGGTTTAGTTTTAGAAGTCATAAATCGGGAGATGAGAGAAGTGTTTTGGTTTAGAGAAAATCTTAAAATACAAGTATTTTTTAATATTTTAATTAAAACAAATCTTAAAGTTAATTAAACAGAACCGATTAAGATCCCATGGTTCCGTCATCCCAGCACCGTTATTTTCATTGAATTCACTTAGTCCAGATGAATTTGCTAAACTCAACTGAATGAGTTCCACACTTTCATTTAGACCATGGGAAATCCCGTTAGCAACACGTGGGTTACATCATCCGAGGTATTCCCGATCATTCAAAGCGACGTTTTAATTTAGTTGTAATTGTAGTTTTGTTATTCTGTTTGTGATTAAATTTTGAGTTGTTTTATATTTTGGAATGTTGTGGAGGTGAATTTTATCTTGCAATGACTTTTAATTTAATTTGAGTTTCAGTTTACGGACTATCCTAAAGGTTTTGGTTTTCATGAAACAGTTTTATTTATCATGCGAGAAAAGTAAAGTACAGTGCATGTAAGTAAATTGCAATAAAGTAAATTACAATAAAATAAAAGCGTACCTGGAGGGTCTTCCCGTCATCCCATGCTGCACTTAAAACATATGTTAAGGAATTTAAATATTTCAACAGATACCTAGATAAAGCTAAGGGAAGGGTTTTGGTTGTCTATCAAATTCCTAATCCTATAACTAGTCATTTCCTATGACGTCTAGGTTCTTGGTTTGATTTAAGGATGATTTTCTTCATCAAAGAACAATTAAATTTGGTTGTTCTTCTAAAACACCCCGTCATATTGAGGAAGTGCTTAGGACGAGTCCTAAACATCTTTTCAATATTTCTGGGATTGTTTTAAGTCCAAGTAAATTTAGTTGCACATATGAATTAATCATCCAGGAGTTTAGTTAAACTTTGTTTCTTGCTTAGTGAACTTAGGTATTTGATTACCTGATGAATAAAGTGACATCTCACTTAATACTCTATTTAAGAGTAATAATAATTAAAGCCTTTAAGGGCAAGTTGGTTTATCGAGAATTTTAATCATTCTTAATTAAAAGTTTGAATTAATGGTTTAAAGTGTTTTAATTTAATTATGAGGTTTTAATTAATAATTTTAAGTTTGGAATAATGTTCAAATTATTTTGGATTTAATTCTTAATGATTTCATTTAGGTTTGTTGTTAAATGATTTTTTAATTTAATTTTATTTAATTTTAATTTTAATTTAATTTTAATTTAATTTTAATTTAATTTTAATTTAATTTTAATTTAATTTTAATTTAATTTTAATTTAAGTTTATTTTAATTTTAATTTTAACTTTAATTTAATTTAATTTTAATTTTAATTTTAATTTAATTTTATTTTAATTTTAATTTTAATTTAATTTTAGTTTAATTTTTAATTTTAATTTTAATTTTAATTTAATTTAAATTTAATTTAAATTTAATTTAAATTTAATTTAAGTTTTATTTAATTTTATTTAATTTTAATTTTTGTTTAGTTTTAATTTTTAATTTTAATTGTTAATTTGGATTATTATTTTAATTCTTAATTAGGAACTAAACATTGTTAAAGTGATTTATTTAGGGATTTTTAAATTAAAGAATAAATATCCTCTTAATAATATCCCTATTTTAATGATCCAAATGTAAATATATTCTTTTCAAAATTTAAATTATTTAATTAATTAAAATTTCATATTTTTTTTTTATTTTCAAAATGTTTAATGGGTTTCTACCCCTTAATTTTCCTATGTTTCAATCATCTAAGAGAAAATTAAAATCAAATGTTTTACCCCCCCATCTTGATTAATCCTAAAGTTTTAATTAAGGGTTAAAATTTTTAATTACCTTTATGCCCTTTTAAGCTTATTTATTTCATAACTCACTAAATTGAGCTCAAATGAATTTGAAATTTTTATGTCACCTCACTCATATGTCAATTAAGACATTAAAGTAGAAAATATGATTTTTCTGAATTTAATTTATTTATATAATTATTTTTATTAGAACATAGGGGTTTTCAAAGAAAATTTAACAACATGACCGAGGAAAGGTTTCTATGCTTAAGAAAATTATGGGATGTTCCTAATGACTAGAGGACCACTTAGACCAATTTTGGTGATTTTTTGAACTATATTTTATTTATTATAATTATTTTGAATTTTAGAGTATTAATTAATTATAAAATAAAATTAAAGTTAAAAAATAGATTTTATATTTTTCTTAAATTTCTCTAACCTCAAGGAGTTCAGAGAATTAAATTTTATAATATTCTAATTTTTCTTTGATTTATTGGAATTATTTTAGTGAAAAAGGTTAAAAACTCATTTTTTAATATTAAAAATTACATTAAGCCTTTAAAATTTAATATCTTACCCTAGGGACTTAGGAAAAATATTTGGTTTGTTTCTAAGTGATTAGGAATCAAAATGTGACATTTTTATGATTTTTTAATATTTTTATGATTTTTATTATTTTAATTTAATAAAATATTAAAATATCGTGAAAAATCAATCTTTTTAGAAAATTCCAATTTTAATTTTCCTGAACTCCCCTGATATCATAGAAGCCCCAAAACTATTTTTGTGAATTTTTGAAAAGTATTTTTGGAGTTATGAATTTTTGAAGTTCCATTTTGCTTATGAGGCTTAATTAATCCATTTGATAGAGTTAATCAAGTCCAATTGATCGCAAATTTTTATGTGAGGTCTCTCTGACCCTAAATATCAGTGGAGAATTGTTTTCAAATTAATTTAATGTGTGGTTAACCTTAATTAATTCAAATTTAATTTTAGGGGTTTAGGCCAATTAAGGTTATTATAGATGAATTAACTCAAAATATATTTTTTCATAGGGTCTTCTGGTCCTAAGAAATACCACCAAATTTTCCTAAAATTTATTTTTCAACATGCTAATTATTGGAATTAAAATACCTAAAACAGTGACATGAACTTGAAAAATCAATAATTTTTCACAGAGATGACCTTTGACCTTGAAAATTTCAGGGAATGTTCCCAAGATCAGAGGCTTCAAAAGCCCTATGGTCTCATGCCATGGTGAATTGTCTATGCAAATGGAGAATCAAAACATTGGAAACAGTAAATAAATTATTAAAAATAAAATATTCATCAAATTAATTTGATTTCTTTTCCACATTATTCTCCTCTGTTCACTGAGCAAGAGAGTATTTTTATTTTATTTTTGTGATTTTTCTATGCAAAGATATGAATTTTTGAAATTCTGGTATTTAAATAAATAGAAAATAACCCTATTTTCTACTTATCCACGCGGCGCCATGCAATCCTCGGCAGCTCCGAAAGGCCACGCGGCGCGTTCTGATTCAGTGTCACCATCTGAGTCAGCGCTACGGGGGCCCGCCATTCACGTACCATTGCACTGTCCGGCTTGATCTCGACCGTCCGCTCGATACACGTGCGATCCAACGGCTCCTGGTCATCGTCTACGACTGGTGTGCACCCGTGACCGTCCACACTAAAACCCTAAGAAATCACTCGATTCTCAATGGATTTTTGTGTTCTTATGCTCTATGGATTTGTCTTGAAGAGACGAACACATCCATACGGTAGACATGCATTGAAATCGACTCAAACAAAATGGAGAATCTCCAAAAGCTCAGAAGGAAGAGTGAGTTCATACCTTTGCTCAGAGAAGTGAAGCTTCAATCTGTGGGATGTGTCACCTTCTATTGAGTCCAAGCAAGATCCAGATGAAGTCTCTTGCTCTGGGGAAATGCCTAGGTACAAAAGTGACCAAAGCCGATCACAAAGCTTGGAGGCCGGAAGCAATGGCCGGTCCGGTGAGGGGGCTTTTGCCTGGGGAACTTCTCCTCTTGGTCCGGTGAAGGTGTAGAGTCAATCAATTTCAGGATTGGCTCACTCGTGGTGAAGTGTCCTAGTTTTGGGTGGATTTTTGACTGAGAAATTGGGCTTTGTTAATGGGGATTAGGGCAAATGGGCTCTGGGGATCAATTGCTCTAGGTTCGGAGAAGGTCCTGGAGCACTTTTGGCAGAGTTTTGTTAAGTTTTTGTTTAGCACCCCTCATGGCCAAGAGGAGGTGGTGTTTAAATTGGCATGGCTGGAGGGCCTTACAGGGGGAGTTAGGTCTTGGGATCAGCTGCTCCATGCAAGAGAAGAACAACCATGGTGTTCAATTGGGCTGGGATAACTTAGCAAGGCAGAATTGAAAAGTTTTGCTCACATGGAGCTCTCGGCCATGGTGTTTTCCGGCGGCCTGGTGGCTGGCCGGCCAGGCATTGGTCACCATCTTGACTAGTGAGGTCAGGGCTGGGGTTTGGTGCAAGCAATTGGCTATTGCCATGTGTAAAGGGGCTGAATTGAAATGGAATGGGGAGAGGCTCATTTTGGGTTGATTTTGGTCAACTCATGTAATTGGGCTTGGTGCACCCACCAAGGGACTGATTTGGTCTGAGGGAGGTCAGATGAGTCAGCTAGGAAAGGGTAGTGAAGTCACCATCCATGAATATTTGGATTAATCATGGATTAAGGTGAAGCATTAAAAGGGTTAAAACCTTTTGAAGGGGATTTAAAAGAGGCTCCTCCTTTTGCACTTAATGGTATGATGATGTGTAAAGTGAATTCCATGGCTTCATGTTGCTTGTGCATGTCTTCAAGGCTTGCTTATGGCTTGGGAATGGCTTGGCTTACTTGCATGAGAAAGGGATTTTGGGATTTTTGGCATTTAGGGGTGATTTGGCATGAGGCTTGATTTGGAATCATTTGATGATGGGATTGGAACTTAGGGAATGACTTTGATTAAATGGATGGCAAGTGAAAATATCATATGGGCTTTAGGATAGATTTTGGGCTCTTTGAATGTTTTTAGATGGGCTTTTAAAGTGATTTAGGGAAGTGGGCTTTTGGATTTTAGGATGGGCTTTTGGGTGAAAATTTTGTGAAGGACCATGTCAAATAAATGTTGCAATTGGTTTAGGGATATTTCATGAATGGTTTGGAATCAATTTGGTGTGATTTGGAGTAGAATTGGGTTGAATTTGGGCTTTTTAGTTAAAGGGGCCAAAGTGGGCCAAATTGTGCTAACTTTGGTTAAGGTTGGGCTAAATTTGGATTTGATGTAAAATTATTGTTGAGAAATGTTCATTGGAGTGTCACAAATAGTTTTCAACTTTGGTTGGGCTCTAATTTTGGGATTTGGGCCCATTTGGGTTAGGTCTGGGCTTAGGTCAATTTAAGGGATTTTGGTTTTAGGTTAGATTTGGGTGGAGTTTAGGTTCAAATTTTGGGCACTTCAAGTTAGTGTTTTGTTTATGGGGGTGTTAGGAAGGTTTTAGAAAAGATTTGGGGCCAATTGAAGTTGAATTGGATGGGTTTGAGCTAGGTTTAGGTCATGGGCCAAAATTGGGCCTTAAGCTTCAAATTAAAATTGGACTTAGATTTGGTCTAAATGGATATTGTGGATGTTTAATTGAAGTTTAGAATTGAATTGGATTAAAATTGAGGTCAATTGAAGTGGTTTGGTTTGACATTGGGTTCAGTTAGGTTTAAAATGGGTCAAATTGGGGGTTTTAGTAAAAGTGGAGTAAATTGGCAAAATTGCCCCATGGTGTAGTTGAACAAAATGAAATTAGGAATATTTGAGATTTTTTGAAATTTTTTTGAGAATTTTCTGAATTTTTGGATTTTTTTGGGCTAAGAAGGGCATTTTGGGTATTTGGAGGGTATTGGGGGGTACTTTTAGAATTTTTGGTATTTTTTTGCAATGGATGATTAATTTAAGTGGGGGGAAATGTTTAGGATTGATTTTGAGGAATTTTCGGTAATTTAGGTGATTTTGTAGATTTTGGGTAGTTTCAAGGGCTTTTGGTAGGTTTAGTAGGTGTAGGGCCCCGGGGGTCAAAAATTTAAATTTTGGAAAAATGAAGATTGATCAAATTTAAGTAAAATGGAATCACTTTGGTTGAGCCATGAAGCCATATCAAGCTCATAAGAGCCATGAGAGGACTCATTTGAGGTATTCACTATGTTGTTCCTAACCCTCTTAGCCAGGGGCTTAGGGGTTAAGGACCATCCATGTGAATTACCTACATGAGTCAGGAAGTCAATTTGGGTGAGAGTGTGGTTTTAGGACTTGGAATGTGTGTGAGAGTGTAGTGTATGTGCAAGTCAACCCTCACCAGACCAGACCATCCAGGGTATTCCTAAGGCCAAAAAGTCCTATAGGGAACTCATTCTTTAAACCTCCACATTTGATTTCAACCCTCTAGGTGATTAGGGGTCTACAATCAAGCTTGTGGGGTTTGCAGGGAGTCAAGAAGTAGTTTGAATTTCTAAAGCGTGGGTTCAATTTCTAGTCCTCTAAGATTAGTCAAAGGAAAATCCTAAGGCTAGATCCTAAGTACTAAGGAGTGAAAAAAGAAGAGACCTCCTCAAAAATGAGGTCAACAAATGGACCCCCAATAGGTGTGGTGTGCTAACCAAGCACACCGCGCGTATTGGCATTGACTGAAGAGATCAACAAAACCAACACAGATGTCCAAGTGAAAAACTTAGGACGAAGTAGAATAATTTCTGCTGGGGAGTATCAGGTATATTTCCAAGGCTGGAGATTCTTGAACTCTCGCTGGGGAATGGAAAAGGAGGTGAGCTCCAAATCACAAGATCTGGGGAATTCGATTTAGATTTTATTTTACTTTTAAATTTTAAGTTTCAATGTGTGAGTTTAGATTTTGATTTGAAGTTTAATTTGAAATCGATTTAAGGAAATTTTGAATTTGAAATTTGGATTTGAAATGAGAATTGAAACCTAGGTTTCAACCTCGGGATTGCGAAGAGAACTGGAATTTAGGTACCAGCCTCGAAGTGAGAATCAAAATTTCGGTACTGATCTCGAGAGAGTGAGATTTGAAATTTAAGTATCAAACCTGAAAGAGAATCGAAATTTAGGTATCGATCAAAAAGGATGAGAATCAAAATTTAGGTACTGATCTCGAAAGAAGAGAACTGGAATTTAGGTACCAGTCTCGGAAATTTAGAATTGAAATTTAGGTATCAATTCGAAAGAGAATGGAAATTTAAGTATTGATCTCGGAAAGAGAGTTGGAATTTAGGTACCGACCTCGAAATGAGAATTGGAATTAAGGTACCAGTCTCAGAAATTTAGAATTGAAATTTAGGTATCAATTCGAAAGAGAATCGAAATTTAGGTATCGATCTCGAATGAGAGTCGGAATTTAGGTACCGACCTCGAAGGAAGAGAACTGGAATTTAGGTACCAGTTTCGGAAATTTAGAATTGAAATTTAGGTATCAATTCAAAAGAGAATCGAAATTTAGGTATCGATCTCAAATGAGAGTCGAAATTTAGGTACCGACCTCGAAGGAAGAGAACTGGGATTTAGGTACCAGTCTCAAAATTTAGAATTGAAATTTAGGTATCAATTCGAAAGAGGTATCGATATCAAATGAGAGTCGGAATTTATGTACCGACCTCGAAGGAAGAGAACTGGAATTTAGGTACTAGTCTCGAAAATTTAGAATTGAAATTTAGGTATCAATTTGAAAGAGAATCGAAATTTAGGTATCGATCTCGAATGAGAGTCAGAATTTAGGTACCAACCTCGAAATGAGAACTGAAATTTAGGTACCAGTCTAGGAAATTTAGAATTGAAATTTAGGTATTAATTCGAAAGAGAATCGAAATTTAGGTCTCTATCTCTAATGTTTTAAAGAGGACTAGAAGTTAGGCTCTAGCCTCAAAGAGAACTGGAAATTAGGCTCCAGTCTCGAAGATTTATCTGTATGAAGAGGGACCTAGTCTCATGCAATCAGAACCAAATCGAACAAAGTTCGTGGCTCCGTGTCAATAGGACTAGTCGATTCTCTATGACACAGAAGAAAAAAGAATTGAAAGGAGTCGGTAAGTGTACCAAGCTGAAAAGACTTAACTTAGAAATAAGTCAAGGGAAATATTCAAATTTCAAAAGAGTTTCAAACAGATTTCGATAGAGGAAAGAACTAAAAGGTTCGAATCAGAGGATTCATATCAGAATTCAATTTGAGTTTTAGATTCGTTTTTTTTGTCCTTAAACGATCCCATTTTTTTATTTTTGTTGTTTATTTAGTGTTCATGTGAATTTGAAGTTCATTTTAATATTCAGATTTTTAGGAAAAGTTCTCCTTTATTTTCTTTTCTTTTCTCTTCTTCGTTCAAAGTTCATTTAACTCTAATGGCGTTTCCCAGTCAATTTGCACAAAAAGAGGTGAATGCAAAATATGACGTAGTCATTTTCATTCCAACTTGTTGAAAGTACATCATACAACTTGATCTAGTAATGATGACATTTTCCTCAAAAATTTAATGTCTCATACAATCCATGTAAATCCAAAACGGACTGTGTAAACTTCTTGCTGATCCATCCAACAGCGTCTGTCAAAAAATTCATGTCTGAATAGTAAGAAACATGGGACATAACATCACCTTCCAAGCCACCCTGAGCAGAAGTGCCGCATGGATGTGCATTGGAGGTGTGCTATTTCCCATGTAACTCACAGCTCGTAGGGCCAGAGACTCTCCAATTTTGGATCTGGCTGAAAGTGGTCAGGCATTTTTCTATCGTCCATTCTTCTAAAAGTAACTAAGATCCGCTCCACTGGCACTCCTCGAATGCAATGCTTCGCAACGTCTGCTCTGTTTCCTTTTAACACCAGAACGGAACCTACCGGTAGTTGTATCTCCACCGGCCCTCGGAACTCACCGGGGCCTGCAATCCGGAGGTCAGATCCGAACTTGATGTTGCACTGGCCGAGGAATGACACCGTGCGTGAATGGTCTAACAAAGTCATGATGGTCTATATGCGGCAGTATGCAGTCGCCTTCCTTGTAGATGTTGATAATGCAGTTGTTGGGTATGCAATCTGCAGGCAGTACCCTCCATGTTATCATCCTTTTCACCATTATCTTGATGACTCTTGGCATTGGATCCACCTAACTACGACGGAGTATCCCTGGTGGATTTCCTTTTCTATCTATGGCAAAATTGTAGCAACATCTGCATTGGATTGTAACTCTTCCCTTTCCCGGCATCCATCTTCGAGGTTCTGATTATGTCTTTTCTCTCAAGTGGCCAGCTCGACCTGTTTTCTGCAATTCAAGGATGTAGTCTACAATTTTTGTTGCTCATAGTCTGAAAAAACATCTGTATGTAGCTCGAGGCCTTCCAAGATGTTGACCCTCTTGTTTCCAATTTTTTCAAAGTACTCAAAGGTTTTCTTCTCGACTAGCTGCATTTTCTCTAGCTCGTATTCCAGGATTATCTGAGTCCTCGGTGTCTAGTAACATAATGCGGGATGTATGGCTCAACCCAAGCACGTTCTTCTGCATGTGTCGGCTCCTCGAGGATAGTCTCCGTAGGGACATCCTCCGGGGTTGCTTGCGCAACAAGACTCTTCGAATCCGGTACATATGCTCGGTGTCGAAGTACCGACTCTATTTCTGCTTTTCTTGGTATTTCTTTTATCTGTTCCGACCTTCTTGGAGTTGACTTTCTTCTTTCTGGTTGCTGCCGAACCGGTCTCCTTCAAGCATTTGCACTAACAGTATCCACTGTCTGTTTATGTTGATCTTCTGCTAACTTGGTAAGCATTTTACGAATGCGACGATTCTTATTTCTTCGCTGGGTAGTAGTGAGAGTAGCTCTCCTTACCCCTTGAATTTCTGCAGGTGCGGCGCTGACGAGCCTACCCTCTGCTGTGGCAACCATAGACTTAACTTTCTTATCTTCTCCGGTTGCATGCACGGCATTTTCTTTTCTTTTCTTGTTTCTGGATTGGTGGCTTGGGCCACCCATTTTCATCACTGTCTGGCTATGAAGTTCTTCTCGATCAACTGGGATCCAATCATTTTCTTCATATTGTGTGCCGGCTGGTGTGAATTTTGAGTCAATCTCTATCACTGCTCCATCCCTCACCCTCTTTTAATCAAGTGCTAGACTCACGCCATTTCTAAAGTTTAGAACCAACCGCCCATTCAACATTTCCCTGCGAAAAAAAACAAGAAAAGGATCAGGGGCTGTACTAAGAACAAGAACAATAAGAAAAACACTTAAAATTTCTTATTCACTTCTTTTAAATTTAAAGGAAGTAGGAAGAGATGAGAAAATATCAGGAATGAATGGATTTAAAAGGAAAGATTGACATTTTATTATTATGATTTACCATGTTTTCTTTTTAACATTTTTGTTGATGAGATTTTTTTTTTATCATCCATTTTATTTTGTTTTGGGTTCCGACCTAGTCACAAAGTGATTACTTCACCCGTGTTTCTAGGGATAAGATTCTACTTTAGAGGCTGCCCTTCAAAACATCAGGTTGCGTAATACTTCTTCAAATACCATCCATTGATTGGAAGCATAGGTCGTTCTTCATGGCAATTCACAAGCTGGTAGGAACCTCCTGAGTAGACTGTCTTGACCACGAACGGCCCTTCCCATGTTGGTTCAAATTTACCTCCTATCTTGCGATATGTAAGCATAGGTCTTCTGAGAACAAGAACTAAGTCACCGACTTTGAAAGTTCTTGGGCAGACCAGTTTATCATGGGCCTGGATCATCTTGGCTTGATACAGTTCCAAATTCTGCTGTGCGGAAAGTCTTTTTCCTTCCAAGCTTTCCAATTCTTCCAGTCGTAGTCTGACATTTTCTTCTGTGGTGATCTTTTCTACAACTGCAATTCAGAGTGACGGAAGCTGAACTTCCAGGGACAAGACAGCCTCGGACCTGTACACTAAAGCGTAAGGCGTAGACTGAGTAGGAGTTCTAAAAGTCGTCTTGTAGGCCCATAAGGCTTCTAACAACTTCTCGTGCCAATTTCTCTTATTGTCGTCTAAAGTTTTCTTTAAAATTTGAACGAGAGTTTTATTAAAAGCCTTGGCCAAGCATTTTGCTCTTGGGTAGTAGATCGTTGAGTATCGCCAATCGATCCCGTGTCTTCTGACAAAATTATTGATCTTTGTAATTTTTAATGCAGACCCATTATCTGAAATGATTCTGTGCGGTACCCCGAAACGGTAGACGACTTGGTTCTTGAAAAACTGTAGCACGTGGTGTGCCTTCACTTCTCTGAGTGATATAGCTTCTGCCCATTTAGAAAAGTAGTCTGTAGCTGCAAGGATGAAGCGATGTCCCCTTGAAGAAGGCGGTTCTATCGGACCCACTATATCTGTGCCCCAACATTCAAACGGCCACGTCATGATTGTTGGATGTAGCACATTTGCAGGTTGGTGTAGAACCACTCCGTGCACTTGGCACTAGTGACAACTTTTGGCAACTTTCATACAGTCGGTCATCATTGAGGGCCAGTAGTACCCTAGTCTTTTAATCTTCATTTTCATTTTCAGACCCGACTGATGAGATCCACAAAGTCCTGAATGCACTTCTTTGATAATTTCACGAGCCCCGGACCCGCTCAGGCATCTTAGCAACATCTGATCAAAGACCTTCTGTATAATCTATTGTTTATTAATGTGTAAGACAGAGTTCTTTTCTTGATTTGATGGGCTAATGACTTATTGTCCCATAGGTTTCCTGTCTGCAAGTAGTCTATTAATGGATGCCGCCAATCTTCTGTATTTTCTGTCACTGCTGCAATTGTTTCTTCTGCTTTTCTTTCTGATTTGTGTATTGTATCCATGTCGAGCTGTGATAGGACCTGTCGTCCTTGAACTGACACATCAACTGATTCATCCTGTAAGCAGGAAAATTCCTTCGCAAGGCGGGCTAGCGCATCGGCGAGAGCATTTTCTTTTCTGGGAATCTTGTAGATTGTTACGTTTGGAATTTGTTCCAACAATTTCATGGCGTACTGAAAGTACTTCTCGAGTCTTGGCTTTAAAATTCTGTACTGTCCGACGACCTGTTGAATGATCAACTGAGAATCTCCGTAGATGTTAATGTCTGTTATTCCCACCTGAATGGTTAATTCCAATCCGGTTATAAGGGCTTCGTATTCTGTCTCGTTGTTTGTACACAGTTCCGTTAAGTGGTAGGAGTATTTTAACATCCCCCGCTCCGGTGTTATAAAGATTAGTCTGTTTCATGCCTTACCGGGCACTATCGTTTGCAATTATTTGTCCTTCTGTGCTGAGGACGCCCCATCAAAGTACAGTTCCCAACGTTGATCATCAGGGTCTTCTAGGTTCATTATCTGCTCGTCAGGCAAATCGTCGTCGAGAGGCGAATCTGCCGGTAAAGGGTGTGTTGCGAGGAAGTCTGCTAGGACTTGTCCCTTTACGACGCGAAGAGGAACGAAAGTTATGTCGAATTGCAATAGTATCATCGACCACCTGGCAAGTCTGCCAGAAAGTGTCGGTCGGGTCACCAAGTATTGCAACGGATTAACTCTCGAAATAAGGTTGACCTTATGAGAGAGCATGTAATGTCTGAGCTTCTGTGCGGTGAAGATCAGGGCCAAGCAGTGCTTCTCAATCGGAGGATACTTTACTTCCGTCGGAATTAGACGATGGCTTAAGTAGTAGAGAGCATTTTGTTTTTCCTCATCATTGACCTGGGCTAGCAAGGCTCCAAGGGAGTCGTATAAAGCTGCGGTATAAAGTATCAACAGTCTACCTATGATTAGGGCTGCTAAGACAGGAGGTGTCATTAAATATTGTTTGATGTCATCGAAGGCATGTTGACATTTGGAGTCCCAAGTAAACTTAGCATCCTTCTTAACCAAAGCAGAAAAAGGCTGACACCTTCCTGATAAATTCGATATAAAGCGTCGAAGATATGCTAACTTTCCTTGAAAGGATCGTAGCTGTTTCAAGGTTATAGGAGGTGGCATTTCTAAAATAGCTTTAATCTTTTCTGGATCAATTTCAATCCCACGATGTTGGACAACAAATCCTAAGAATTTCTCGGAGGTGACGCCGAAGGCGCATTTTAAGGGATTCATCTTAAGGTTAAATTGTCTTAGTCTCTCGAAAACAATTCTCAAATCATACAGGTGATCTTCTTTCAGTTTACTTTTGATGACCACATCATCCATGTAGCACTTAACTTGGTTGTGAATGAGATCATCAAAAATCTTTGTCATTGCTCTTTGGTATGTTGCTCCTGTGTTCTTTAGTTCGAATGGTATTACTGTGTAGCAATACACTCCGATCGGCGTTCTGAATGTCGTGAGCTTTTCGTCTTCCGGTTCCATCTTTATCTGATTGTATCCTGATGATCCATCCATGAATGAAAATATTTCATGTGTTGAAGCAATGTCGATCATCAGTTCTGGAATTGGTAGTGGGAATTCATCCTTTGGACATGCTTTATTTAAATCTCTGAAGTCTACGCAGATTCTGATCTGACCATTATTCTTTCTGACTGGTACCACGTTGGCTAACCAAGTAGGGTATTGTTCTTCACGGACAAATTTAGCGTCTATTAGCTTCTTAACTTCGGCTATTACTTATTACTCAATTTCTTGATGCATTCTTCTGGGAGCTTGTCTAACCGGAATGGAAGTAGGATCTACTCCTAATTTGTGAACTGCAACTTCTGGAGCTAATCCTGACATTTCATCATAACTCCAAGCAAAACAGTCCTTGAATTCCATGAGTAGCTTGATTATTTCCTCGGAGTCTTCTTTATTGAGTAAGGAGCTAACAAAGGTAGGCCTAGGTTCTTCGCTAGTACCTAAGTTAACTTCCATTAACTCTTCTATTGTAGATTTGATTTCTTCTTCGAATTCTGGTGGAGCATCTCTAATTGGTAGATCTTCGAGATCTTCTGAAGCTTCCAAGCAGTCTTTATTAGGTTCGCAAGTGACAACCAAGTAAAATCCCTTATCATCAACTGATCCTACTGTGCCGAATCCAAGACCATGTTTTGAATTAGGAGGTCGACCGGCATTATTCCATAATTTTTCAAAGTGTTGTGATCGGCTTTTTGTCCATTGTCGAGGTAAGACACCATGTCGAATTAAATTTTGAACACAGGGAGAGTACCACTCAAACGGTAGTTCCATTAATTCGGAAGAAGTAACATCTTCAAATTGTACATCTTTTTCAGTATTGGAAGAAGAAGCACCAAGGTAAGACTTGATTGGTTTAGTACCACCACCATGCACTTCTTTGACCACCTTACCCTCGATCTTATTAGAATGGATCAGGGTCAGGGTCATAGTATGCACATGATGATTAATCTTCTCGTAAATTGATTTATATTCTTCATTCTTTTCATCTTCGAGAGAGATCTTGAACTAGAGTTTCTTTTGAATTATTGTCGCTGCTTCTTTCTTGATTTCTTCTTCTTCTTCGGAAGTGTTCTCCCAATCAACATCGATGACCAGTTTCTTCTGTCCAACTATTCCAACATTTCTTCCACGTCCTCGTCCCCAGCCTCAACCTCGGGTGCGAGTTCTGGAGAAATCTTCACCATCTCGTCGTAAGGGAGTGGTGAGTAATTGTTGGACTAGAACTTTAGGTTCTTCATCGTCTCGAATTTCTTTTGCTTCATTTGGTATGGTATTTCTGGAAAAGATTGTTTTCTTCGGAGGCGCGTAGTAGGCCGCATCTTCATGAATTCCAATTTCATGCACGGAGAACGGTTGCAAATCACCTTTGATACACTGTTCCCCTCCTTCGTAATACTTTATGTACTGGTGCAGAGACGACGACACCATCCGCTTTTCATGGATCCATGGCCGACCCAGTAGAGCATTGAACGATGTCTCAGAATCAATTATGTGGAATTTTGCGGTTGTCTTTGCTAAATCGCCGGTCTTAATTAGTAGTGTTATTGATCCAAGAGCCCTTTCTCCTTTTTGATTGAAGCCTCTTAATAGCATCTTGTCTGCTTCAAGCTCGCGAGCATCAATTTCTAGATATGCTAGCGTCCAAAGATTCATTATGTTGATTGATGCTCCCAGATCAACCAACACTCTGGAGAGCTTAAACTTTCCAATAGTGACTGAAATGTATAACGGTCAGTTGTGATCGGCTATTCCCAGTAATAGATCATTATCCGTGAAAGTAACACCTCGTTGTTCTTTTAACGAGCAAACCTTATCGAAGGAATTACCGGCCATTTGAGCTAAACAAATCTCTGGATCAAGTAAAGCCTTGATCAGAGCCTCTCTCATCTCCTTTGACAGGATCAGAGCGTCGTATATGCTTAGTTTGGCTGGTAGCTTCCTAAGATGGGCTGGCACGTTGTAGTCCACTTTATTACCATGTTCCTTGGTTTCTTCCCGAATGGGCAATTCTTCTGCTGAGATTGACTCTTCCTGAGCAACCACTTGCTTTCCTTTATCCTTTGGACCCATTCTCGGGGGTAGAACTTTTCCGCTTCTTAAATTTACTTCAGTTATTTCTTCTGAATTTGGTGCTGAATCTGCTGGTGTATCCTCTTGAATTGGAACCACTGGCTCTTCTAAAGTTTCTTCGGTGTCTGATGATTCTAATTCTATCGTGATCGGAGCTCCTCGGAATTCATAAATGGACTCGTTGCTTGTCGATCTTTTGTAGCCTCCTTTGTGAACATCTTCTTCGTCGTGGTCGTCGAGGTTGTGTATAATTTGAGAATCGTTATTTGTATTGGAATCGAGATCTAGATTAAGCCGGTAGTAGTTAGTACGTAATCGTTAGAAACAGTCAAAACATAGCCAACGCCATAACCCTTATCATTATAAGATCCCGCCGGAGCGAGCAGATAATCATACGAAGTCGGGAGTTCGAGGGATTTCTCCCCCGAATCGAAACAACCATCCTAGGATAAGCAGCCCCTAGTCTACCCTTCGGAGCCTCGGTCTTCTTTTCTTCCACGATCTTCTCTTCCTTCTGGGGCAGTACTTCAATCGCAAGTGATAGTGCCGGCTCGACAGGTTTTAAACTCTGAGTTGAAGCACGTACCGAAGAGCCCTGGATGTGATCCAAAATTTTCTTCGACGATCTTGTCCAGACAGTAGTCCATCCATCATCAGTCGTGTAAGGGTCTATCGGAACAATGAGATTCGTTGAAATAACATTGACGAAACCTCCTTTCTGGGGTTCATTCATGTATTCCTTTGGGATCGTTATGTTCCCTTTCCAGAGATTGTCATCAAGCCAACTCTTGAAAGTGATGCAATCCTCTATTTTGTGTCCAAGCATCTTGTGGTAAGGGCAATAGTTTGGATGATCTTTCTTATTGACTTCCTCCGGCTTCTTGGGCTCTTGCAGCTGAAAATCCAATGTCTTCATTAAGCTACGGAACATCTTCGCTACTGCTTTAATTTTGAATGGATATTCTCTATTTAAAAGTTCTCTTAAAGTACGTGATGAACGAGGCTGTTGTTCATAATGCTGAGGTGACTGATAGCTCGGACAAGGTTGTTGATAACCCTGCTGAGGTTGCTGATAGCCTTCCTGAGGTTGTTGGTATGTTCGTTGCGGTGGTTGATAAATAGACTGTGGCCTTCTGACTATATCTGCATTGGCTGCTTGCCCTTATCTACTGCCGCAACGATTCCAGATTTCTTCTTGAATGTTTTCACGGGCTTCTGCTTATCGTTCTTGTCGGCGAAAATTAACTGTTTTGCCTCTTCTTGCAAGCTCCCGGCCTTGCTAAGCAACTTCTTGAAAGTCTTGATTGTAAATCCTTTAAGGAGAAGTGCTACCGGGCCATGGATACTTTTAAGTAGGATGCCGACTGCATGTTATTCTTGAAGCTATGGTTCACATTTCATGCTTAAGTTTCTCCATTGAAGCATGTAATCCACTAAAGTCTCGTTCGGCTTTTGTTGCTCCACCACTAGATCATCGAAAATGATGTGGTGCTGAGCCCCGACAAATCGTTTAACGAAGAGATTCTCCAGTTCTGAAAAGGTCTTTACTGAACTGTTCAGAAATTATGCGTACCAGTCGAAGGCAATCCCTGACAAACTGCTGACGAACTGGCGGGAGAGTAAAACGTCGCTCCCACCGGCATTGTAGTAACTAGGATGAAGTTGTGCGACATGCTGCCAAGGGTTTCCTGTTCCATCAAAGTCTTAAACAGAGGTGGTACGAAGCCTTTCGGGTATTGGACTGCATCGAACTCTTCGGGGTAAGGTCTACCCGTCTGAATAGATGCTCCACTCTTGGATTGTGCTAAAGCTTCTCACACCTGCTGTTCTACCATATTTTTAATATCCTTTTCTGGAATCATGCTTTGTGTAGAATCCTTCTATTGTTGCTCATCTCTATTGACAGATGTGATCTCTTTTCCTCCATCTACAATATGGATGATCTCTGGGGGTGTTTTTTTCTGAGGCTGGGCCTGACTCTGGAGAGTGGCTAAGGCAGCAGCCATCTCTTCCATCCTTTTTGCCATCTGGGAAATTGTATCATCTCTTTCCCGAAGTTGTGCTCTTAACATTTTCGGTTCATCTCTTTCTGCAGCTGCCGGAGCACCTTGCGAAGCTGACGATGCTCGTGTCTCAACCATGTTGATTTCGGCATACTCCTCATCCATGAACTCTGATGAGTCAATTTCATCTCCTAATTCTTCTTCTCTTTCTTTTGCTAACCATCGGATGTCGGTCCTTAACTTGTCCATGGCATCCTCTAGTGGCCCTTTCGCACGGTCTCGCAGTTGTCTCGTGACGGTTGTTGAACTTCCTTCCCGGGAATCCCCTTTATTGTAGTAGCACTTTCTTCTGATTCAAGTCTCCTGACAAGACTTTTCTTCTCAGGAGATTGTTTTGGTCTTAGCTCACCAGTGGTAGGTCGCCATACCATCCTTCTCGCAGCCGGAAGCCTAGGACCGGATGGTCTGTCGGCTATATGCTGGAAGGTGGTATCCTCCCTAATTTGTAGACCCGATACAACAACGGGTGAACTGGCTTTTATCTTCTTCTTTGGTTTCTCTGTGGTAGCAACAGGCTCTATTCGCGGTTCGAGGTAGGATTTAGCTGGCTCTCGTTCTATCCTTCTTAAGATTTCTGACACAGGGCATCTTTCTTTCTTTACCGATCTTTCTATAACAGCTTGCAGCTGAGCCAATGGCGTAGTCTTATCCCTTTTCCTTTTGTAATTGCTGTAGTATGCATGTCAGGGTAATGTAGTGGCGATCCTACAGACATCCTCTTCATCTGATGCGGTAGAGAGGGGGTGAAACCTGCTCCCTTCCAATAGAGGTATATACTCAGGTAGTTCTTCTCTTTCTTCAGGAATTTCTTCTAGAAAAGCAACTTCAGCAGCTCTAGCTTTCTTGGCGATCTTCCTGCTTCTATTTCTCCTTTGAGTCTGAGTTAGGGGTGCAACTCTTAAGCCGGACCCAATCTAAAAAACGAGATGGTATTGTAGTGAAATCTGCACCCTCCACGGTGACGGGCTCATCACGGACTTGGATTTCCTTCCCCTTCGGTTTGGCGGAAGTCGGGGTAGGTGCGGAGATGACTAGGCCGGTGGGGGTAGAGACAACGGTCCTCCTACGAACGAGTAGTACTCCTTTCAGTCTGCAACCCTCGCGGGGAGGGAATTCTTGAGCCGACTTTAGGTTGAACTCAATCACGGGCTCTTCAGTTTCTCACACTTTGTCCATTAGTGTGAAGAGAGTGACATCAGCGAACTTGACATCTGTGTTGCCAAATCCTTGTCCAAAACGGATGATCCCATTGTCGGGTAGCTCATCCTTGTAAACGGCGAAGTCCATTCCATTGGTGAAGGAGAAGATTAACTTTGGGGCAGTTATTTTCTGCAGGGCATATTCCGAATGTCAGTCCCGAATTATGCTTCTTTTTGTCGTAAAGTTTAGGACGAAAGAAAAAAAGCCCGAACACAATTTCTTTTATGTATTTATGATTTTAAAAGGATTTATTTATTAAAAGAGTTTTTTATTAGAGGATTTGTTTATTAGGAATGGAATGTTCAAAGGTATAGAAAAGGTAAAGGATCTGATTCAGAATTGGAAAGGAAGAGAAAGTCTTGTAAGACTTCTCAATCCGAAGAACCGCTCCTAAGCTAACACCTATTGGGGGTCCACCCCACCTCAGAAAAGAGGTAAAAGGATTTCAAAACCTCTATGTTTAGGGGTGTCTGAACAGTGGCTCCTAAATTCGAGAGAAGTTGGTTATACCCGTTCAAGATAGAAATGAACGTAGTATGCCAACTGAAGAATGATAGTTTTGTTCCACTAGGGATATGGACTCATTATCGATTTATGAAAGCAAAACCATCTAATCAAAATGGAGAGAGGAACTATCCCCAGCGGAGTCGCCAGAAGCTGTCGGCATATTTTTAGGTTGTGTGTTGTATTTTGAAAAGGAGGTCACCTACAAAAGTTGTCGGCGAATTTTTAATTTAATTTAAATATATATAATTTAGAAAGTAGTATTTGATTTTTAAAATAATTTTAAATTTGAAAGTTTTAAAATATGAAATCAAACCGATCTCACATCCCAAATAGTTTATATAAACGAGCACCGCATCACAAACCGTGTATCTGTCCCGAAGAATAGATATACTGTTGATGATGGGGCTTGGTTAAATAAACTAGAAGATTTGTGACATCCGTTTGGTCTACGAACCAATTTTATAAGCCGACAAGTTCCCCTGCTTAATATAAATGAATTAAGCAGGGTTTATATTACCTGGGTTCTTAAAGTTCCCTATAAGGGTAAGCCCCTATAGTTAATTACATCTTAAATGAAGGGAATCATTTCAGAAAACTCTCGATAATGATCATTCGTTTTGCTCTCAAGAATTTCAAAGTTTAAGGTTTTCAAAGGATTGGACTTTAGGAAATTTCAATTGGGAATGGATCAAATTTGGAACAGTTATTTTTAAGAGTCCAAAGGAAGAGAAGTAGGAGAAGCTGAGGATCCAAGAAGAATCTTGGAAACTTCCCAAACTATCCTATTGTTTGGCCTCAATTTGGGATTTTATTTAATGTTGCTATCCTGCCAATTTTAATTAATTAGGACTTATGTTTGTATGACATAATCACACAAATAGCCTCGAAGATGTGAGGATTTATGTCGTATCAAACGACTACCTCGGAGTCCTAAGACTGGTTAGGGCTTAATTTGCATAGCATGATTATACAAATACCTAACGAGAAGTTGAGGATCTATGTCGCACCAGGCAAACTACCTCTAAATCCTATGGCTTGGTTATTTAATTCTAAGAAAGTTTTGCTGAAGTAGACATAAGTTTTGCTGACGAAGATGGCTGTGCTGCCCACTATGCTCCGAGCTCCTTGTTGTTGCAGAGGTTTAGTTTTAGAAGTCATAAATCAGGAGATGAGAGAAGTATCTTTGGTTTAGAGAAAATCTTAAAATCCAAGTGTTTTTTTTTATTTTAATTAAAAAAATCTTAAAGTTGTTTAAACAGAACCGATTAAGATCCCACGGTTCCGTCATCCCGACACCGTTATTTTCATTGAATTCACTTAGTCCCAATAAATTTGCTAAACTCAACTGAATGAGTTCCACACTTTCATTTAGACCGTGGGAAATCCCGTTAGCAACACGTGGGTTACATCATCCGAGGTATTCCCGATCATTCAATGAGACATTTTAATTTAGTTGTGACTGTAGTTTTGTTGTTCTGTTTGTGATTAAATTTTGAGTTATTTTATATTTTGGAATGTTGTGGCGGTGAATTTTATCTTGCAATGACTTTTAATTTAGTTTTGGTTTCAGTTCAGGGACTACCTTAAAGGTTTTGGTTTTCATGCAACATTCTTGTTTAACATGCAAGAAAAGTAAAGTACAGTGCATGTAAGTAAATTACAATAAAGTAAATTGCAATAAAATAAAAACGTACCTGGAGGATCTTCCCGTCATCCCAAGCTGCACTTAAAATACATGTTAAGGCATTTAAATATTTCAACAGATACCTAGGTAAAGCTAAGGGAAGGGTTTTGGTTGTATACCAAATTCCTAATCTTATAACTAGTCATCGCCTATGACGTCTAGGTTCTTGGTTTGGTTTAAGGATGATTTTCTTCATCAAAGAACAATTAAACTCAATTGTTCTTCTAAAACATCCCGTCATATTGAGGAAGTGCTTAGGTCGAGTCCTAAACATCTTTTCAATATTTATGGGATTGTTTTGAGTCCATGTAAATTTAGTTGCAGAGGTGAATTAATCATTCAGAAGTTTAGTTAAACTTTGTTTCTTGCTCAGTGAACTTAGATGAATGAAGTGACATCTCACTTAATACTCTATTTAAGAGTTATAATAATTAAAGCCTTTAAGGGCAAATTGGTTTATTGAGAATTTTAATCATAATTAATTAAAAGTTTGAATTAATGGTTTAAAGTGTTTTAATTTAATAATGAGGTTTTAATTGATAATCTTAAGTTTGAAATAGTGTTCAAATTATTTTAGATTTAATTCTTAATGATTTCATTTAGGTTTGTTGTTAAATGATTTTAATTCAATTTTATTTTAATTTAATTTAATTTAATTTAATTTAATTTTATTTTAATTTAATTTTAAATTTAATTTAATTTAAATTTAATTTTAATTTTTAATTCAATTTAATTTTAATTTAATTTAATTTTAATTTAATTTAATTTAATTTAATTTAATTTTGATTTAATTTAATTTAATTTTAATTTTAATTTAATTTAATTTAATTTAATTTAATTTAATTTTCATTTAATTTAATTTAATTTAATTTTAATTAAATTTAAATTTAATTTAAATTAATTTTAATTGAATTTAATTTTAATTTAATTTAATTTTGATTTTAATTGAATTTAATTTTAATTGAATTTAATTTTAATTTAATTGGATTTAATTTAATTTAATTTTTATTTTAATTTTAATTTCAATTGTTAGTTTTAGTTTAACTTTAATTTTAATTTGATTTTAATTTAATTTGTTTTAATTTTAGTTTTAATTATTAATTTAGATTATTATTTTAATTTTTTAATTAAGAATTAAATATTGTTAAAGTGACTTATTTAGGGATTTTTAAATTAAAGAATAAATGTCCTCTTAATAATATCCCTATTTTAATGATCCAAATTTAAATATATTCTTTCCAAAATTTAAATTATATAATTAATTAAAGTTTCATTTTTGATATTTTCAAAGTGTTTAATGGGTTCCTACCTCTTAATTTCCCTAAGTTTCAATCATCCAAGAGAAAGTTAAAATCAAATATTTTACCCCCCATTTTGATTAAACCTAAAGTTTTAATTAAGGGTTAAAATTTTTAATTACCTTTATGCCCTTTTAAGCTTATTTAATTCATAACACACTAAATTGAACTCAAATGAATTTGAAATTTTTATGTCACCTCACTCACATGTCAATTAAGACATTAGAGGAGAAAATGTGATTTTTCTGCTTTTAATTTATTTATATAATTATTTTTAGTAGAAAATAAGGGTTTTCAAAGAAACTTCAACAACATGACCAAGGAAAGGTTACTGTCCTTAAGAAAATTATGGGATGTTCCTAATGACCAGAGGACCACTTGGACCAACTTTGGTGATTTTTGGAGTTATATTTTATTTATTATAATTATTTTGAGTTTTAGAGTATTAATTAATTATAAAATAAAATTAAAGTTGAAAAATGGATTTTATATTTTTCTTAAATTTCTCTGACCTCAAGGAGTTTAAAGAAACAAATTTTATAATTTTTTTATTTTTCTTTGATTTATTTGAATTAATTTAGTGAAAAGGTTGGAAAATACGTTTTTTAATATTAAAAGTTGTTTTAAGCATTTGAAATTCAATATCTTTACTTTAAGACTTGAGAAAAATATTTGGTTTGTTCCTAAGTGATTAGGAGTCAAAATATGACATTTTTATTATTTTTAATATTTTTATGATTTTTATACTTTTTTTAATTATTAAAATATTAAAATATTGTGAAAAATCAACTTTTTTTTAGAAAATTCCATTTTTAATTTTTCTGAACTCCCCTGATATCAGAGAAGCTCCAAAACCATTTTTGTGAATTTTTTAAAAGTATTTTTGGAGTTATGAATTTTTAAAGTTCCATTTTGCTTATGAGGCTTAATCAACCCATTTGGTAGGGTTAATCAAGTCCAATTGATTTCAAATTTTTATGTGAGGTCTCTCTGATCCTAAAGATCAGTGGAGAATAGTTTTCAAGTCAATTTGATGTGTGGTTAACCCTAATTAATTCAAATTTAATTTTAGGGGTTTAGGCCAATTAAGGTTATTATGAATGAATTAATTCAAAATATATTTTTCATAGGGTCCTCTGGTCCTAAGAAACATCACCAAATTTTCCTAGAATTTATTTCAGAACATGCTAATTATTGGAATTAAAATACCTAAAACAGTGACATGAAATTGAAAATTCAATAACTTTTCACAGAGTCTGACCTTAAAAAATTCAGGGAATGTTCCCAAGATCAGAGGCTTCAAAAGCCCTATGGTCTCATGCCATGGTGAATTGTATATGCAAATGAAGAATCAAAATACTAAAAATAGTAAATAAATTATTAAAAATAAAATACTCATCCAATCAACTTGATTTCTTTTCCACATTATTCTCCTCTGTTCACTCACCAAGAGGGTATTTTTATTTTATTTTTGTGATTTTTCTATGGAAAGATATGAAATTTTAAAGTTCAGGGCATTTAAATAATTCAAAAATACCCTATTTATCTACTTATCCGACTCGGCGCCAGTGCAACATCGACAGCTCCGAAAGCCCACGCGGCGCATTCCTATTCAGCGCAGGCACTTGAGTCAGCAGCCACGTGTCCCGCGGTTCATGTACCATCGCGCTGTCTGACTTGATCTCGACCGTTTGCTCGATACACGTGTGATCCAACGGTTCCTGGTCATCGTCTACGACTGGTGTGCACCCGCGACCGTCCACACTAAAACCCTAAGATCTCACTCGATTATCAATGGGATTTTGTGTTCTTGTGCTCTATGGATTCGTCTTGAAGAGACAAACACATCCATATGGTTTATGGGCTATGAAATTAACTTAAACGAAATGGAGAATCACTGGAAGCTTGGGAGGAAGAGTGAGTTCATACCTTTGCTCAGAGAAGTGAAGCTTCGATCTGGGAGTTGTGTCACCTTTGATTGGGTCCAGGTAAGCTCCAGATGAAGTCTCTGGCTCTGGGGAATTGTCTAGGTAAGAAAGTGACCAAGCCCGATCCCAAAGCTTTGAGGCTAGAAGCAATGGCTGGCTTGGTGAGGGGGCTTTTGTTGGGGAACTTCTCCTCTTGGTCTAGTGAAGGTGTAGGACCAATCGATTTGGAGATTGACTCACTGTGGTGAAGTGTCCTATTTTTGGGTTGATTTTTAACTCAGAAATTGAGCTCTGTTAATGGGGATTAGGTTAAAGGAACATTGGGGCTCAACTGCTCTAGGTTAGGAGAGGGTCCTGGAGCAATTTTGGCAGAGTTTCCTTAAGCTCTGGTTCATCACCTTTTTTTGGCCGAGAGGTGGTGGTGTTTAAATAGGCATGGCTGGAGGGCTTCCCAGGGGCAATTGGATGCCGAGATCAGCTCGCTCAGGGGAGGAGAAGAAGAGCTCTGGTGTCCACTAGGGTTGGGACAGCTCAGCAAGGGAGAATTTAAAATTTTGGCTCACATAGAGCTCTCGGCCATGGTGTTTTCCTATGGCTGTGTTGGCTGGCCGGCCAGGCATGGGTCAACATCTGACTCAGTGGGGTCAGGGGTTGAATTTGGTGAAGTCAATTGGAGTTTGACATGTGTAAAGGAGTTGAATTGAAATGGAATGGGGGGAAGGCTATTTTGGGCTTAGTTTGGTCAAAGGCATCGATTTGGGTTTGGTGCATCCTCCCATGACCTGGTTGTGGCCTTAGGGTATCATTTAGGCCAGCTGAATTGGAGTGGTGAAGTCTCCATCCATGGTGAGGTGGCTAAGAATGGTTTAGAGTGTGACATGAATATGGTTAAAAGGGCTTAATGAAAGATTAGGAAAGGGTCCCCTCTTCTTGCCACTAATGGCTTGGTGAGGTGGAAAGTGGCTTTCATGGCTTCCTTGTGGCCTGTACATTGCTCAATGGCTCACATTTGACTTGGAAAAAGTTTAGTCAATTTCATAAAAATGGATTTTAAGGATCTTGGATATTTTGGTGGAAATTTGGATGAAGCTTTTTTTGGAATGGTTTAATGAAGATTTTGAAACTTAGGGGTGATTTTGATTAAATGGATGATGTAGAGAAATGTCATGTGGGCTTTGGATTGAAAACTTGGGCTTTTGAAATGGTCTTCGGTGGGATTTTAAAGTGATTTATGGAAGTGTGCTCTTGGATTTTAAAATGGGCTTTTGGATGAAAATTTTGTGAAGGACCATGTCAAATAAATGTTGCAATTGGTTTAGGGATGTGTCATGAGTGGTTTGGAACAAGTGTGGTGTGATTTGGAGTAGAATTGGGTTGAATTTGGGCTTTTTAGTTAAAGGGGCCAAAGTGGGCCAAATTGGGCTAGCTTGGGCTAAGGTTTGGCTAATTTTGGATTTGATGTAAAATTAATGTTGGGAAATGCTTATGGGAGTGTTACAAAGAGTTCTCAACTTTGTTTGGGCTCTAATTTTGGGATTTGGGCCCATTTGGGTTAGGTTTGGGCTTAGGTCAATTTAAGGGATTTTCGTTTTGGGTTATGTTTGGGTGGAGTTTAGGTTCAAATTTTGGGCAAATCAAGTTAGTGTTTTGTTTATGGGGTTGTTAGGAAGGTTTTAGAAAATGTTTGGGGCCAATTGGGGTGGTTTAGTTTGACATTGGGTTCACTTGGGTTTAAAATGGGTCAAATTGGGGGTTTTGATAAAAGTGGGGTAAATTGGCAAAATTGGCCCATAGTTTAGTTGAAAAAAATGAAATTAGGAATAATTGGGATTTTCTAGAATATTTTTAGGAATTTTCTAAATTTTTGGATTTTTAGGCTAAGAAGGCCATTTTGGGTATTTGGAGGGTATTCGGGGTACTTTTTGGAATTTTTGATATTTTTGGCTATGGATGATCAATTTGAGTGGGAGGAAATGTTTAGGATTGATTTTGAGGAATTTTGGGTAATTTAGGTGATTTTGTAAATTTTGGGTAGTTTCAAGGGCTTTTGGTAGGTTTAGTAGGTCCGGGCCCCGGGGGTCAAAAATTGAAATTTTGGGAAAATGAAGATTGATCAAATTTGAGTAGGATGGAATCACTTTGGTTGAGCCATGAAGCCATATTAAGCCCATATGAGCCATGAGAGGACTCATTTGAGGCATTCACTTATGTTGTTCCTAACCCTCTTAGCCGGGGGCTGAGGGGTTAAGGACCATCCATATGAACTACCTACATGAGTCAGGAAGTCAAGTTGGGTGAGAGTGTGGTTTTAGGACTTGGAATGTGTGTGAGAGTTTAGTGTATGTGCAAGTCAACCCTCATCAGACCAGGCCATCCAGGGTATTCCTAAGGCAAAAAATTCCTATAGGGAACTCATCCTTTAAACCTTCACATTTGATTTCAACCCTCTAGGTGATTAGGGGTCTACAATCAAGCTTGTGGGGTTTGCAGGGAGTCAAAAAGTAGTTTTAATTTCTAAAGGGTGGGTTCCATTTCTAGTCCTCTAAGATTAGTCAAAGGAAAAGCCTAAGGTTAGATCCTAAGTACTAAGGAGTGAGAAAAGAAGAGACCTCATCAAAAATAAGGTCAACAAATGCATCCTAAGTGGACTTAACAAAATTTTCCATAGACATGTAGAAGTAATACATGGACAACAGAGCTAGGCCTAGTCCATTCATTCTCTTTAGCTTCCGGCCAAGATTGGATAATTAAAGTCTTAGAAGAGAGCTCCTTGGATAAGAAAATCCCTTGAGAAAGACTGTGTATCATTCTTCTTTGGTTCATCTTCTTCTTCCGCTTCCTTTCTTTTAAAGTTGAGTTTAAGGTTGTTGCCACCATCTAAAATCTTGTGAGAAAGTTTCATTTGGGAGATCTACTTTTCCACATTTCTTTAAACTATAAGTGAGAGACCGTCTTTGATACACTTTTATTAAGGAAAATCCATCCACTTCCTGACATAAAGAGGAGCTCAAAAATAAAGAGATCAACCACATCAAACTTCACAGTAGTGAGATCTCCTTTTCTCTTTGTTTGTAAATTTTTTATGTAAGAAGTTTAGGATAAGTTGATGATAGAGTATGCTTTATAGGTTATGAAATTTTTCTTTTTGGCTCCTGTGATACTAGAGTTATCCAAGATAAATTCCTTGGTCTATTTTGAATAATATGATTTTAGATTAGTAGCCCCAGAGCCATGCCAAAAATCTAGTATTTACGTTGATGGCTCCATCACCTTGATTTTATGTATGGAGGTTTTGTGCTTAAAGTTTATGTTTGAATCTACCATCTAATGGGTCTATGGTTTCATCTTGAGATAGTTTAAGTGCACATTTCATTGGCACATGTAAATAAGCATGTCAAAATTTGATGTGCATGTGCGAATTTCAATTATTACATAAATAATTTTTGTGTGGAATTCTTATGATTTAATTTCATCTTATGCATTTGCATTTGTCCCTATAAAATTATTGCATGAGAAAATGTCTCTTTGTATACATATTAGATGTTTGTATATGTTACTTTGAATTTGTCATGGTCATATCATATTATTCAGCAATATGAATTCGTCAAGCATGAGTTATATCATCTTGCACATATCTTCACCTAGAATGATTCATATCAACTAGCACATCATAAAGTCACCTAGGATAGTCATGAGCATATCATATATCACCTAGCATGCTTGATTACAACTAGAATATCTTATTTTATCTAGCATTATTATAAGCATATCATGTCTATGTCAACTTAATCTTTTCACCTAGTAAGACTTTTCATTGTATACTTTTTTCTTGCTTTCACATATGATAATTTTACCCCACTTGACAAATGCCTAGTAAGCAAAATACATGTTTCTCTAATTTTTATTTGATTTGAGTAATTGCATCTAAAATTGCACTCACAAGTACATTTGAGTACATGTAACTTGTAATCTTATCTAGCATATCTCCTTGTGCTTATTATGATTGCTAACACATAGCTTGGGCATTTATATCATACAAAACCACCTTGCATCTTGCTCTAGTATCACCTAGCGCACTTTTTGCGTCATCCTTACTTAGTGCACTACTCATTTGTTGGTTTAATTAGGTTGACACATTGATGGAAAATTGACTTTATAGATGGTGACCTACTGTTTGTCCCAATGCTTAAATAATCATTACTTGTGAGTATAGCTCAACAAATAATGTGAATTATTGAATAAAATCAACACTTGTGTTATGATCCAAAAGATTTAAAATATATTACCTTGGTTATTTTGACTATGTATGTGAGGTCATTTTCTTAAGTAATTTTTTATTAAAAAAATCTACCAAGATATTTATATATATTTCAGAACTAAAGCTTCTTTTATTTTGATCATAATTAAGGTCAAACCTTAAACTTTATTTTTCTTAAAAACGTCATTTTTAAGTGATGTGTTTTAGTTTCTTGAATAGTTAGGATATGGCCAGTCTCGGTGACCCCATAAAAATCATAAATATAGAAAAACATGTCTCTCTAACCAAGATTAATTTAGAAAGATCGCCATCATCTTTTCCTCGAAGTCTTAGATAACTGAAATTCGATCAAGAATTTTTAAGATTTTTTGAAATATTTATGAAGTTTACAATTAATATCCCTTTTACAAAAGCTTTGGAACAGAAGCCAAGTTATGCCAAATTTATGAATGAAGTTTTAAATAAAAAGAGGAAGTTTGAAGATTATGAGACTGTTACACTTAGTGAAAAATATAGTACAATAATTCATAAAAAGCTTCCTAAAAATCTCAAAGATCCTGTTAGCTTTACCATAGCTTGTGTAATTAGAGAAAGTTTTTGTGGAAAAGCTTTAGGTGATTTAGGAGCGAGCATTAAATCATGTCATTATCTATATTTTGAAGGTTAGGTTTATGTAAAATATCTCCCACGACTATAACCTTACAATTAGCTGATCGATCTATCACTTATCCTGAAGGGTTTATAAAAGATGTGTTGGTTAAAGTAGATAAATTTATCTTCCATGTTGACTTCATTGTATTAGATATGGAAGAAGATAAAGAAATTCCTATTATTTTGGGGAGATATTTCTCGGCTACCAGACGTGCAATGATAGATGTGCAGAAATGAGAATTAACCATGCAGAAAAATGATCAGGAAGTTACAATTAATGTGCTTAAAACAATAAAGTATCCTGATGGAAATTGTTATAGAATGGATATCATTGATTATATAATTTTTAATCACTTTTAAGAAAGATATGAAGTCATATTGGATCAAAAATATGAAGTCATTTCGGAATAGAAAAAACAAGAAGCTGAAACGGAAAGTGATATTGTGGATGAATCAAAAGAGATAATGACTAAGGGTACAAGTTATGTTGAGGAAAACTTTAAAATTTTAGATACTATTGAGAAGAGTATGTCTCTGATTCGTTCTATTGAAAAGCCTCTTGAACTTGAGATGAAGGTTCTACCTACTCATTTGAAGTATGCATTTTTGGGAAATCATTTACATTACCAGTTATTATATCCTCATATCTAATTGCAAAAAAAGAAGAAAAATTATTGGAGACATTGATCAATCATAAAAAATCCTTTGGATGGACATTAGCTGATATTTAAAGAATCATTCTTCAATCTGTTTGCACCAATATTTGATGGAAGATTATTATAGCCTAGGGATGATCCTCAAAGAAGATTGAATCTTATAATGAAAAATATTCTTAAGAAATAAATTTTAAAGTGGTTGGATGCTGGGATTATTTATCCGCTTTCAGATAGTGCTTGGGTTAGTCCTATTCATTGTGTTCCTAAGAAGGGACAAATGAATGTAGTTGTTAACGAAAGGAATAAATTAATTCCAATAAGGCATGTGTTAACCTCACTTTTGTGATGATCATTTCAAAGTCAGCTTGAGATAAGAGATACCAATATTGACTTCCTAGATCTCTTTGATGTACATTAAACCTTAATGTTTAGGGGTAAGACCCTATAAATCCTTTTTAATCCAAATTTTAATGACATCTTAAAATTATCAAATCAGAAATAAAAAACCCTGATCTTATCAATTATTGACCTAACTGGTCAAACTTTGACCCAAAAAGTCAACTTTGGTCAAAATTGTCAATTTCTGACCCAATGACCACCCCATTGACCCAATAGGTCACCTTTGACCCAGAAAGTCAACTTTGGTCAAAATTGTTAAATTCTGACCCAAAGACCACCCCATTGACCTAATAGGTCACCTTTGACGAGAAAAGTCAACTCTAGTTAAACTAGTCAAATTCTGACCCAATGACCACCCCATTAACCCAATAGGTCACATTTGACCTTAAAAGTCAACTTTAGTCAAAATGGTCAAATTCTGACCCAATGACCACCTCATTGACCCAAAAGGTCACATTTGACCTAAAAAGTAAACTTTAGTCAAACTGGTTAATTTCTGACGCAATGACCACCCCATTGACCCAACTGGTCAATCTTTAATTCAAAAAGTCAACTTTGGTCAAACTGGATAATTTTTGACCTAATGACTACCACATTTGCAAAATCTTAACCTAACAAGTCAACCCTTGACCTGAAAAACCATCACATTGACATCATAGGTCAAACCTTGGCCTAAACAGGCCAAATTGGTTAAATTTGTCAACCTAAGATCTAAAAGATTACCACATTGACATCATTGGTAAACTATTGACCTAATCAACTCAACATTGGTCAAGAAGACCGATACAAAATCCAAAAGTCACCACATTGACCCTTAGATTGACCTAAACCTTCAAATTGGTCAACATGACAAAATTAAACTCTAAATAACAAAATCCTTGAACCTAATGACCAATCAAAGCATGACAGGGTTAAGAAAGTCAAAATTGGTCACCTTTGGACCAAAATGGGTCAACTTAGGTCAACCATGGTCAACATTAGTCAATATTAATCAAATTGGGTCAAAATGCCTAATTTTGAACCAAAAATGATGAAATTAATCAATTAATTAATTCTAAAATTATTTTGATTAATTCATTAGCTAATAAAATAATTTATAATATTCTTTATTAGTCACATAATTAATTAAAAATGGAAATATAATTAAAAAGCCATAAAAATTAAATTTGGATATATGACACCATTTATGAAAAATAAATGATTTTCAATTTTTCAAGCTCATTAATGACACCATGATGACCTCACAAGGGTTACACACAACCCATGAGACCCATTAAAAATAAATCAAACCATTAAGTGACTCAGACATATCACCTTAACTATGGCTGAAAGACATAATTACACTTTAATCATAAAGGGAAATGAGGTGTCATCCTCTCTGAAACTCAAACCATAAATCATTCCCTTTCATGGCGTGCCATGGACAAGCCAATAAGGATAACGCACCACTTAACCTCACCTTTGTATCATGGTTAACTCACATTATTCTTCATCATGACAAAATAATAAAAATGCAAAAATGGAAGGATTACATGGCATCCACTCATCGAAACTCAAATAACATGAAACATAGATGATGACTTGCCTTTATTGAGTCACCATGCACCTCCCTATCATTCAATAGAGAGAAAACTTGACTGGAGTTATCCAATTATCATGGTTAAATCCAATGATAAAAAAGGATGAATAGGAGGCCCATGTGTCATGTTTTCTTCACAGCCATTGAATGATCAATATGGACTTATGTGAGGGAGTCTGATCCACAGCATTTAAACCAATCTAGACACCTCTTTAGCCAACCAATGGAAGCAAGCCAAGCCATGGGTTAACACTTCACCACACTTGGAAATCCATATGGGTAAAGCTTGGAAAACCCAAGTTCCCTTATACAGAGCCAAAATTCTATCCTAAAAACATCAAGCAGAAGTTAATAACTCCCCCAAATTAACCCTAGCCAAACCAAGCTCTTCAATGGCTATAAATAAAGCCCAAACCCGAGAAGGCCAAGGGAGAGACCAATTGGGAGATGCCTCTACACTGCCTAATTCCCTTAGCCATGAACAACAAAAATATTCCCTAGGACATAGGCAATTAATCCCTCATGAAATCAAGCCATGAAATCCACCAAATCTCCTCAATTTGGCTAACCCAAACGGACCCAAAACAAGACACTTTGGAAGTATGAAACCAAACTCTTAAAATAATCAAATTGACCTTCCTAAATCCATTTAGGGACTAAACGATGAGGATACCAATCGAAATTAGCTATCCCTATAGACTTTAAATCATTAGTCGACCACATCCACCCTAACTGAGCCCTTTTGATCAATCATATGAGACTTGATTTGAACTTAAATTGAGTTGAGGGAAAGCCTTCTCAGAACCAAATAAAGCTTCCAATCCATCAAATTCAAAGCTAGACTCACTGAGGACAAGGTATCGATTTTCCACTTTAATGGCGTTCGGGTTGCACACTTTGTGAAACAAACCATTTCAAAACTCATACATCACCGTATGAATGGGTTCATCATCTCAAAACGAACTTATAGAAACAAATTTCACTCAATTTCATCAAGAACCAAGAGAGATCTTATTCCTAGATCATGGATGGACTGCGAGATCAAAGAAGAAGAGGGAGATGAATGAGCGCCATCAGACTTTCTATTTAAAAAACAGATGGCTTTGATTTAAACACGGCCGCTCTGCTGTTTGGATCCTTGTAAGGATCAGTCGCGTCTTCGCCTTATATGAGGACACGTGGCGCCGCTGGAAATTTGTTTTTTGGATTAAGGATTTTATAAATACACATTATGCTTAATCTAATAAAAAATTTATATCTTGACATAGAAAAATCACAAAAATATGATAAAAATCCCCTTGAACTCAGGGTGAGGAGGAGAAAATTATGAGATCAAAATCATAATTTTATTCTTTATGTTAATTTTAAAATAATTAAATACTCTCTGGAGTATTTTAATTATAAAAAATTATTGACAAGACAGAAAAATATGAAAATTTCAAGGATTTATCTTTAGGTCTTGAGGAACTTTCTCTGATTTTTCCTAGGCTGGAAAAATCCTCTAAGTCACAGTTTCCTAATTTTTAAGACACTTTGTAATTATTTTTAACAAAAAATATAAAAATGAAAATTAAGGAAAATAGAATTGGGAAAATTGTTAGGATATTTATATTTACAGACAACAACCTTAAAATGACAATTCTTAAACCATTAAACAATTTTAAATGTCTTTTTAAAATTAGGGTTAAAATTTATTAATTAAAAATTAATATTTCAACACCGTAAAAAAATCCTCTCCTCACCCAACTTAGCTCATTGCACAATGGACTAAGTCAAAATAGAGTCTAACCCTAAATAGATTTAAAGTAAGCCTTTATTAGATCTAAGACATCAAATTAGACCTAATTAAAACCTTAATTAACTCATTAAGCCTTAATTACATTAGGTTCAATACAAAATCAAACTAATTAAGTTTAAGGACGTATTAAACTTAATTAATCTATTAAACCTTAATTACATTAGGTTTAAGACAAATCAAATCTTAATTAGTTCTGACCTTAATTAGACATAATTAAATACCTAATTAGGTTTAACCCCTAATTAGACTTAATTAAACACCTTAAGCCTTAATTACATTAGGTTTAAGACAAATCAAAACCTAATTAGGTTTAACCCATTTCTAATTAATCAACTTAAATCTTACTTACATTAGGTTTAAGTAACTCTTAAACCCTAATTAGGTTTAACCCAAGTTAAACCTAATAAATCAACTTAAACCTTACTTACAATAGGTTTAAGTAACTCATAAACCCTAATTAAATTTAGCCCAAATTAAACCTAATTAATCAACTTAAACCTTACTTACATTAGGTCTAACTAACTATTAAAACATAATTAGGTCTAACACATTAGACTTAATTAAACTATTAAACCTTAACCAACTAAGGTTTAATTAAACTTAAACCCTAATTAAGTCTAATACATTAGACTAAATTAAACTATTAAACCTTAAACAACTAAGGTTTAATCAAACCTAAACGCTAATTAAGTTTAACACATTAGACTTAGTTAAACTATTAAACCTTAACCAACTTAGGTTTAATCAAACTTAAACTCAAATTAAGTCTAACACATTAAAATTAATTAAAATATTAAACCTTAAACCCTAATTAAGTCTAACACATTAGACTTAATTAAATTATTAAACCTTAACCAACTAAGGTTTAATTAAACTTAAACTCTAATTAGTTCTAACACATTAGAATTAATTAAATTATTAAACCTTAACCATCTAAGGTTTAATCAAACTAAAACCCTAATTAAGTCTAACACATTAGAATTAATTAAACTATTAAAATTTAACAACTTAGGTTTAATTAAACTTAAAACCTAATGAAGTTTAACACATTATACTTAATTAAACTATTAAACATTAATCAACCAAGGTTTAATCAAACCTAAACCCTAATTAGGTCTAACACGTTATAATTAGTTAAACTTTTAAACCTTAACCAATTAAAGCTTAATTATACCTATACCTAAACCTAACGTAAGTCCAACCTATATTGGACTTAAGTCAAACCTAACTTATGTTCAACATGACATGAATTTAAGTTAACCTAATCCTAATTTAAGTCCAACCTATATTAGACTTAAGTAAAACCTAAATTTGGTTCAACATGACATGAATCTAAGTTAACCTAAACATAACTTAAGTCCAACCCACATTAGACTTAAGTCAAACCTAACTTAGGTTCAACATGACATGAATCTAGGTTAACCTAAACCTAACTTAAGTCCAACAAATTTTGGACTTAAGTTAAACCTAACTTAGGTTCAACATGACATGAATCTAAATTAACCTAAACCTAACTTAAGTTCAACCCATATTAGACTTAAGTCAAACTTAACTTAGGTTCAACATGACATGAATCTAAGTTGAATTAAACCTAACTTAAGTCCAACCCATATTCGACTTAAGTCAAACCTAATTTAGGTTCAACATGACATGAATCTAAGATAACCTAAACCTAACTTAAGTCCAACCCATATTAGACTTATGTCAAACCTAACTTAGGTTCAATATGACATGAATCTAAGTTAACCTAAACCTAACTTAAGTCCAACCCATATTAGACTTAAATCAAACTTAACTTTGGTTCAACATGACATGAATCTAAGTCAACCCAAACCTGACTTAAGTCCAACCCATATTAGACTTAAGTCGAGCCTAACTTAGGTTCAATATGACATGAATCTGAGTTAACCTAAACCTATCTTAAGTCCAACCCATATTGGACATAAACCAAACCTAACTTAGGTTGAACATGACATGAATCTAAGTCAACCCAAATCTAACTTAAGTCCAACGCATATTAGACTTAAATTAAACCTAAATTAGATTCAAAATGAAATAAATCTAAGTTGAACTAAACCTAACTTAAGATCAACTCACATTGAACTTAAGCTTAGGATTCAACCTAACATAAACCTAAATTAAACCCAAGTTAAACTCGGGTTAACCCCAACCTAACTTAAGTTCAACCCACATTGGACTTAAGTCAAACTTAAGCTTAGGATTCAACCTGACATAAACCTAAGCCTAAGATAAACCTAACTTAAGTTCAACACATATTGAACTTAAGTCAAACCTAAACCTTAGGTTTAACCTAGCTTAAACCTAAGTCAAACTCAACATAAATTTTAGGTTCAACCCAAATTGAACCTAACTTGACATCAACATGAGGTTCGACTTATATTGAACTTAACTTAACCAAAATTTTACTTACATTCAACCCAAATTGAACCCAAGCTAACCTAAACGTTAGGTTTAATCTATATTTAACCTAACTTAACCAAATGATTAAACCAAAAATATTAGATTCAAATGACATTGAATCTAATTATTTGACTTCTAATTAATTTAAAACATTTAGATTCAAATAACATCGAATCTAAATTAATAATTGTTAGATTTTGAGTCTAATCGACATTAAATGTAGCATTTTCAAACAGTATTGAATCTAAAATATTAAAATCTAAACTTTTAGATTTGAAGTCTAATCAACATTAGACTTAACATATTTAGATTCAGATGACATTAAATCTAAAATATTAAAATCTAACTCTTTGTTAGATTTTAAGCCTAATCAACATTAAACTTAAAATGACATTCAAATATAACTTAAGTTTAATCTAATTTTTCTTAAATTCTAACACTCATTTCTTGCAGGTTAAGTCTTTGCATATTATAAGGTGTGCTAACTTAGTTTTGCAGGGCAATCAAGAGGAAACGACGACATTAAATTCGTTTTAGATTTTCTTTGCATGTTATAGGGTATGCTAACTTTGTTTTGTAGAAAGAGATTCCAAACACGGGACAAACGACAACAAAACAAAACAAAATCACAAGAATATCAAACAACGACATTAACAAAACAAAACAAAACAAACAACATTAAAATGACAAAACCAAGACAAAACAAAACCAAAACTTTTAGGATAGCCACCAAAACAAATAACAAATTACAAGACAATAAAATAATGACATTGAAAAAACAATTAAAAATGACAAACAACAAATAAAAAACAAAAATTGACAAAATCAAACTTTTAAGTTAGTATGACATATTACCCTTAGGATTGAACGTTGTCGTTTCTTTCCTTGAAACTACTTAGAAAACAAGTGATTAATATTAATCAGAAGTTTTATTAGACAATTATAATTGTCTAAGATGTAATTAACTATAATAGCTTGCTCTATAGAAGATTTAAAGAACTTAGGATAGATATTATATCTAGAAATCTCTAGTTACCAAAACTTCATTGTCCTTATATAGAACTTCTAGGATAAGACATTGTAGAATCTTCTTTTTTAAGGATTATCACCGACATCTCTTTTTCTATTGTTTTCTATCTTTTTAGCCCTTTCTTTGAAGTTCTTATGTAAGAATCCTTTTACAGGATCCAAAGAAATAAGATTTATTGAAAATTAGGGCAATATTATAGATAAACAGAGTGGCGACTCCAAAATAACATCGACATCGACATTAAGAAAATGTCCGACACTGCTACGAACGCTGATAAGAGATTTTATTTGGCGACTTCGCTGGGATTATCTTTCTTATCATCTCTTGTTAAATCACTTGTTTTCATTTGATACTTTAAAACAAAATCTTTTCAAAATCCAACTCTTTGAAAGGTTATTTTTGACGAAAAAGAAAAGAAAATTTGTGTTGAACAAGAACACGACTTCCCACCTTCATCCATATATGAAGTTGGATCTTGTTCTAAAAAAATACTCCAAGAATTTGTTCCCAAAATAAGAATAAAACTCATTCTCTTAAAAGAAAGAACAGGTGAAATGAAAATGATAATTTTGAAACATCTGAATTTGAACAAAGTGTTTTTGGGAACCCTTCCTTTTCAAAAGAAAACCGATATGTTTCGATACCTGTTGAATATGAGGAAAATACTTTCCAACCAAGAAATTCTCCATCAATTCATGTTTAATATCTTGATTGTTAGATAAAATGGGATGTGCAGTCTCTACAACAATTAAAATAATGATTCTTTCGATTCATGATCCTACTTACTTAAAATGGGATCAACAATTCCCAATAGACAGTCAGTGTACTCGGGTACAAATAAAATTTCGTCTGGGCCCAAGAATAAAAGATGTGGTTGTCACAAGAAATAGAACTAAGCACAACAAATAAATACCAGAAGTAGATGACACATCTGCTAAGATGACTGCTTTGATCCAAATTCTACAACATGCATACCCTTCTCATTCACAAAATGATGATACACTTCACATGATATCTTGTCTTATACTCAAAAATAATGTATGGAGACGAGAATCATCAGGAGGAATCTCGGATACCATGAGTACCCCTGCAGACAGATCTTAGAAGCGATGTTATGAAAGCATCCTAAGAAATCATTCGAAGAAAGATTGAAGAAATTGAAAATTGACATTAAAAAATTCTCATTATGAAGGAGGGATAGTTCTTCAAATAGTTCAAATGAGGAAGTCGCAGAGATAAATATGGTGGAAGCACAATCTACCTCCCTAGCACAAGAATTAAGTGGAGAAGATACGACAAAAGACTTACGACCGGTTATTCGACAACGAGATGAACAAATCAATTGTCCCGAACAAAAAATGAAAGAATTAATGGAAGCTATACAAAATCCACCAACAAATCCATTGCCTGCTGTTGAAATCATTAGGCCAGAGGCAATACACATTTTGGAGGATAAAAGAGAGCCAATAGAAATTTAAGAAAGCAACCAAAGAAAAAAGATTCTCCCCAAAGTGGAATTTTAGAATAGGAAATTACACAATTGGTAGATTAAAAAATAAAATAAGCAATGGCTCAGGTAAAAACTGGATCATTAATTCCAAAAGGTGGACCCTATCCGGAGGAATTTGATTATATTCAATACCCTAAAGGTTTTGTTCCTCCTCTCTTCAAAATTTTTGACAGGACCAGTAATCCTTGCCAGCATCTTGCACACTACAGAGCAAGTTACAGTAATGCGGGAGTATGTGACACTCTTCTATTCCATCAATTTGTCAATAGTCTTATAGGAGTTGCCCTTGATTGGTATGCAGAACTTCCTAATGGGTCAGTTAAGACTTTTGTAGAACTTGAATGTCTTTTCATTCAGCAGTTTGCTGGAGCACAACACCATATGACAGTTGGTGATTTAGTAGTAGAAAAGCAAAAGCCAGGAGAGAGTTTAGTGGATTACATTTTGTGTTGGAGAAATCTCAGCATGAAATGTGAATCACAACTCCAAGAATAACATGCTGTTGAAATCTTGATTAAAAATATCTATGGTCCTATAACATTTATGCTCAAAGGATTCACAATAAAAATATTCAAAAAATTATTCAGTAAAGCTGCCAATCATCAAGAAGAAGCTAAGTAGATGAGTGTAACGAAAAAAAAACTAAAAAGACAAAGTCTATCAAAAAATTTGAAAAGAAATCGGGAAGCACTATAGAGAAGGGTAAACATGTAATGCAAGTTCAACCTGAACAAAAGAAACAACGATAGAGCCATTCATCACCACAAACTTCTTCTCAATTACAACTTCAACAACCAATTCCAGTATCGACAGACAAAAGAACGATGGCTGAAAGAATGAATAAAGAATACCCATTTAAGACAGAGGCCGTCAGCAAAATATTCCATAGCCTATTGAAAATACCAGAATTCAAGCTGCCTGAGGGTAAAAGGCCAACAGAAGTTGACATGAAGGACAACCCAGTTATTGTCCTTATCACAGGATGCTCGGGCACAAAATTGAAGAATGCTTTGTCTTCAAAGACTGGTTAGAGCATAACTTTAAAGAAATAAACATAGTAATCCTGAAAGAATATTTGAAAGAGCCTAAAAAAGGTTCGGTTAATATGATTCTATTGATAAGCTTAATTCCGACAATAAAAATAAAGACAACACCGTTCAAGGTAAATCTTCTAAGGAGATCCTTATGGACATTCAAGTCACGAAATCTTCCAAGAAAGGAAATAAAAAAGGATTAGAGGTCTTCCAAATAATGGGACTACGATTACTTTTGTATTTCATAGCTTTTATGTTCTTCCATCTTCTACTAGGATAGTTGTCTCGGACGAAGGGAGAAAATCCCTCGAGTCGTTGAGCTTTTATGACTTCCTTTTTAACCCTGCTATGAATAATAATACTTCACGTTCTACATACATTTTGTCTATTTTGGGTCATACTTTTGAAAATGATCATTCGAATTTTAATTCTGAAGACAATACTCAAATAGTACAAGATCTTGATCAATCTAATGACAACCAAAATTAGAATAACATTAATGACGATTTTGACAATGAAAAGGATGAAGGCAATACTGTCACACTCTAACTGCAAGGGACCCAAATTTCCATAGGGTTGGAATATTCGGACTCGGAGATAAAAGAATCAAACAATAAACTTGACAAAATAGTTGAAATTAATTTGTGAAGTGGAAATGTTCTACCCTCCATAATGGCTTCCCAAGAAAGGAAAAAAAAATAGTTACACCGGAAAAGATCGTTCCTCCAATACATCCACAACTCAATGAAAGAAATGAAAAGAGTCTTCACAGCAAGGTAGACTATAATGTATTTGCTCACTTGAGAAAGCTACCAGCAAAGTTGAGTATTTATGATGCTCTTATAATCTCCAAAGAAATGAGAGAGTCATTGATAAAAGCTCTTTCAGATCCAGACATTTGCTTAGATCAATTTTCTAGTATCACTCAAAATGAAGCTTGTCCATTAGAAGAATCAACAAAGATTACATTCTCTGACAATGACTTGTTACTTGGAGCGACCGAGCATAATCATCCACTATACATCATAGTGAACATAAATGACACGACACTTTCAAGGGTTCTAATTGACCCAGGTGACTCAATTAACATAATGAATTTGAGAACACTTGCATAGTTGGATATTGATGCATCCCAACTATTGATGCATCACAACTATTAAAAGCAAATATAGCCTTTAGGACATCCATAGGGATATATTGTTACAAAGTTATGCCATTTGGATTAAAAAATATTTGTGCAACCAATCAAAAAGCTATGACACAGATTTTTGATGAAGTAATAAACAATCAAGTCGAATGTTATGTGGACGATTTAGTTGTCAATAGTAAACAAAAGATGATCATGTGTACGATTTGAGAATTGTCTTCAAATGATTACGTTAATATAATCTTAGAATGAATCCCTTAAAATGCGATTTCGATGTTACTTCAGGGAAATTTTTAAAATTTGTTGTTCGTCATTGTGGGATTAAAGTTAATCCCCTCAAAATTCAAGTAATTCTAAATATGCCTCCTCCTAAGAATCTAACTCAATTGAGATCATTTCAAGGAAAATTAGCGTATATACAATGTTTTATTTCCAATCTGTCAGATAGGTGTCAACCTCTCACTGCCCTAACCAGAAAAAGATATCAAATTCATGTAGGATGAAAAATCTCAATACGCCATTAAAAATATCAAAAAATTCTTAACAACACCTCCTATCTTAGTAGGCCCCGTGTTAGGAAGATCTCTAATCCTTTTTACCGCGACATTGGATAATTCTCTTAGAGCATTTCTAGCACTGGTAAACGATGAAGGAAAAGAAAATGCATTATATTATTTGAGCCGTTGTTTGGTTCTGACAGAAATAAAATACCCAGCGATTGAAAAACATTGTGTAGCCTTGATTTTTGCAGTTTAAAAACTGAGGCTCCATATGCTTTCTCATAAAGTAACTCTTATTTCAAGAGTTAACCCACTATAATATCTAATGACGTGACCGACACTTTTCGGAAGATTTGCAAGATGGGCAATGATACTACTACAGTTCGACATAACATTGGTACCATTATGTGCTATCAAAGGATAAATCTTGTCTGATTTCTTAGCAGCACACCCAATTCCGACTGGATCATCTCTCAATAATGATTTACCTGATGAACAAATATTAGAAATAAAAAGCTCACGCATGCAATGATGGGAATTATATGTTGATGGAGCATCATCTACTCGAAGAGACAAAAACAAACAGACAATTATATCAGGCAAAGCTAGAGTAGGATTAATTTTCATCACTCCCGACAAAGCAAAGATGCCATTTTCATACCATTTAACTGAACCATGTACAAATAATGAAGTTGAATATAAAGCGCTCATAACCTATCTTGAATTGACAATATTAATGGAAATAAAAAATATCGACATCTATGGAGACTCCCATTTGATCATTAATCAATTGCGAGTAAATATAAGACATTGAAACCTCAACTTGAACAATATTCCTGTTACAATCTAAAACTACTTCAGCAAATTCCTAATGTAATGTTCTTCTTAATCCCTAGATGAGACAATTCTTTAGCAGATGCTTTAGCAAAACTTACAAAAGAATTTGCTTGACCAGAAGAAAATGATATTCTAATCTCTATAAATGGACGATAAGTTCTTTCCCAAATTTTCTTGGACAATCTGCATAAAATTAGTGAAAACATGAAAACAACAGTTGAAGAAGAAAAGGATGATTGGCGACGGCCAATTATTCAATATTTACAGACCAGAAGGTTATCCTAAAACAACTCTATCACGACTCAAATTAAACAAAGAGCATTATCCTAAGCTCTAGAGAATGATATCCTTTACAAACGATCTTTTGACCAAATGTGATTAAGATGCCTAAACCAAACAAAAGCTCAAAAGATTATTAAAGAAGTTCATTCAGGTCTATGTGGTGCACACTAATCTGGGCCTAAAATGAAAATGAAAATAAACAAAATGGGATATTGTTGGCCAAAAATGATGACTGATTGTCTGGAGGTCGCAAAGAAATGTCATCAATGTCAAATACATGGAGTGGTCTTACACCAACTGCCAAATGTACTACATCCAACTACTGTATCTTGGCCATTTGAATGTTGGGGCACTAACATAGTGGGCCCTATAGACCCTCCATTAACTAAATCCATAGATTTATTCTGGCAACCACTGATTACTTCTCCAAGGGCAGAAGTAATATCGCTCAGAGAAGTTAAAGCAGAACAAGTTCTCCACTTCTTCAAGACTCTTATTGTTTATAGATTTGGAATACCTCGAAGAGACATATCAGACAATGGACTCGCCTTTAAAAATACAAAAATGAATAATTTTATTCAAAGAAATGGGATGAACTGGAGGTATTCCACAATCTATTTTCCTAAAGCCAATGATTTAGCTGAAACTTTCAATTAAAAATTAGTATAAATTTTGAAAAAGACATTAATCAACAGTCCAAGACAGTGGCATGAACGATTAATAGAAGCTCTATGAGCCTATAAGACTACATACCAAACACCAACACGGTCAACACTGTTTGCTTTGTTATATGGTTTTGAGGCCATTTTACCACTTGAACTGCAAATTCCTTTTCGCAAATTTGCTGTTGCAAATAAAATAACTGAGGAAAAAATGTCAAATAACAACTTGAAGTACTTGAAAGTTTAGAAGGAAAATGACAAATATGAAGTACTTGAAAGTTTAGAAAGTTTATAAAGCTCAACAAAATCTGGAACTCTATCAAGAAAAAATAATATGAGCCCATGAAAAATTAGTTCGTCCTAGAACCTTTCGAATCAGTGAACTAGTTTTAGATTTTTGAAGAACTATACTCGCTCATCAAAAAGTAGGTGGAAAGTTAGAACCAATATGGGAGGGCCCATATGTAATTGAAAAGTCATATTCAGGAGGATCTTACCAATTGATAGATTGTCAAGGAGAATGAATCTTGCCCCCGATCAACGAGCGTTCCTTAAAAAAATATTATGCAACATGAACATTATGAATCATGACTTGTTTATAAACTGGGAAAATAATAAAAATGGTTTGTCGTGTTTATGTAAATTTCACTTTGTCTCTTGAAATCTCTTTTGTGCTTACTAAATAGATACTTATAAGCATAATCCCTAAAAAAATAAAAAGAATTTAAAAATAGAAAAAAACCTCTTAATTGGAAATAACATTTTGAAGATGAAATTTAGTCAGCCATGCTATATTATTCTGTCACTTACAGGAAAATGTCTGATAATAGACTTCTTTTCACTTTTCGAAATGGTGTGACCTTGGCATTGGACCTCCGACACATTAATAAAGGGGCGAGAATTCATTTTGACATTTATCTGCTACAACTATGACTGATATATGATGGATCATTGATATACCTTATTAATCAAGACGAAGTTGAAGACAAGCCACCTGTAATAGAGTTCAAAAGCTCGAGAACAATATGACATCATGGACGAACTAAAATCATTCATTCACAAACGAAAGTTTAGTACTAGGAAATTGAAATAAGTAGTAATGACTACAGCTCAAGGAATCGCGGGAGCATCTCCTGCTGGTATCAACAAATTGACGTCAGGACTTACTCGCTCTCAAAGGCGAAATCGCAACAAGAGATTAAAACGACAGGAAGAAAGGCAATTACAGAACAACATGAAAGATGATACAGACCAATTTGAATTTTCTGTCCCTAAAAGTCCACCCGGTGACACCTATCCTATTTTAGGGGTACAAAGTTTGGAGCCCTAGGAAGAAGACCCAATTTAAAGGACCACTTTCATCCCGACCCCATACATACCAACTCTGGACTTGACAGTGTCAGAAAAATAAACTGATAAAAAAGATATTTCTAAAGAAGAATTACATCAAATTTAAAATATCGGACGACACTCTTTTGAGCAATTTAAACATATCAATGAACAAACTATCAACATACTAGACGGTATTAAATTGTTCAAAAAAGTATTCAACAAAGATGAACAAGTAGCGATTATTGAGCTTGTGATGGAAGCTCGAGATTTGGACCAAACTGGGCACCTTAAGAAAAGAACCTATTCTGAGCCAAACAAGTGGATAAGTAGCAAAAGACGATTGACAATTCAGTATGGGTGCTGTTATAACTACACTAAGGACAAGAAAGGAAACCCTCCAGAGATTTTACGACATGAACAGGTGGACCCGATGCCTACTGTGGTCATTCAGATCATTAGGTAACTTGTCACTCGGGGGATAGTGCCAGAAATCTATATCCCAGATAGTTGTATTATCAACATTTATGATGAGGGAGACTGTATCTCACCTCATATCGACAGTCACGACTTCGAAAGGTGGTTTTACACATTGTCCTGAATGAATAGGTGTTCTATCCTCTTTGGGAGAGAGATACAGATTCTCGGACCAGGAGAATTTCATGGGACATACCAAATCCCATTGACTCGAGAATCAGTTCTTCTATTGTAAGGGAACGACATTGATGTGGCAAGACATTGAATACCGGGCATGAGTAGACATCACATCTCGATCACTTTACAAAAATTGCGTCAAGACAAATGACCTGTCGGATATCAGGCTATTCCAGAGCTTGAAGGATTGAAACCTCTGGAATTATCTTGAACCCATGAATGTCCAAACACCTAAGACATATTTAATAGACAATGTCTTGGAGTGTTAGATATTTGAGGCTGGTCAAACAGTATCCAATGTTGCAATAACAACAAAAGGACAATATGATAATTTCTAATGTGGTAAATATTGATAGTTTGTAGCATGTGTGCTATGTGACATATGTATTGTTGACTTTTATTCTCAATGTACATTGTCCTTGATGATGGAATAAAATGTTGAAAAATATTCCCTAGTTAACAATAACAAATCGGTATGTCTGAAAATGCCAAGATGAACATTTTAAATAAAAATGAAATGATAAACAACTTGTGATAATTAACATGACAATTATCTTTTGACCTGTAAAGGTCAATCCCCAGCGAATATGCTTTTCTTATGTGTAACTTCCAGCTATCAGATATAAGTTCCTTCCTAACAAGGAAACATGACATTCCTTTAGCTTTTTCTTTGAGAAAGGATATAAGTCGTATAACATTCCTTCTCAAAATTGACAGATCAACATTTGACATTTTTGAGAAATGGAATATGCATACATTTTCTCTCTCCAGTTGTTGGATATAAGTCCATTCATGAAACGAAAACATAACATTCCTTTATAATTTTCTTTGAGAAAGGATATAAGTTGTATAGCATTCCTTCTCAAAAGATACATATCGACATTTGACATTTCTGAGAGATGATATGACATCTTTTCTCTCTTCAGTTATTAGAAATAAGACACTTCCTAACACGAGAACATGACATTCCTTTAGCTTTTTCTTTGAGAAAAGATATAAGCCGTATAGCATTCCTTCTCAAAATCGACATATCGACATTTCACATTTTTGAGAAATGGAACATGACATCCATTTTTTCTGTCTAGTTATTGGATATAAGTCCCTTCCAGACACAGAAACATGGTATTAGTTTAGCTTTTTCTTTGAGAAAAGATATAAGCCGTATAACATTCCTTCTCAAAATCGACATATCAACATTTGACATTTCTGAGAGATGATATGACATCTTCTCTCTCTCCAGCTATTGGATATAAGACCCTTCCTGACACGGAAACATGGCATTCCTTTAGCTTTTTCTTTAAGAAAGGATATAAGTTGTATAACATTCCTTCTCAAAATCGACATATCGACATTTGACATTTTTGAGAAATGGAATATGATATTTATTTTCTCTCTCTAGTTACTGGATATAAGTCCTTTCCTGACATGGAAACATGGCATTCCTTTAGCTTTTTCTTTGAAAAAGGATATAAGTCGCATAGCATTCTTTCTCAAAATCGACATATCGACATTTGAGATTTTTGAGAGGTGATAGAGCATCTTCTCTCTCTCGAGTTATTGGAAATAAGACCCTTCCTGACACAAAACTATGGCATTCCTTTAATTTTTTCTTTCAGAAAGGATATAAGTTGCATAGCGTTCCTTCTCAACATCAACATATCAACATTTGATATCTTCGACAAAACGGTATAAGAACTCCTTTAATGGAATATGTCGTCCACCTTCTCTTCAAAATAAAATTTCTTTCACATTAAAATGACTTATAAACGACACTGTATATTATGACATCCAGCCCATTTCGGTCAACACCAATATGTGCAGTATACTTGTACAATATTCCACATATATTTGGGGCTCATTTATTGACCTCACTTTTGTGAGGATCATTTCAAAGTCAGCTTGAGATAGAAGATATACCAATATTGACTTCCTAGATCTCATTGATGGACATTAAATCCTAATGTTTAAGGTAAAACCCCATAAATCATTTTTAACCTAAATTTTAATGACATCTTAAAAAAATCAAATAAGTATGACAAATAGTGATCTGAACAATTTTTGACCTAACTGGTCAAACTTTGACCCAAAAAATTAACTTTGGTCAAAATGCTTAATTTCTGACCCAATGAGCACCCCATTGACCCAATAGGTCACCTTTGACCCCAAAAGTCAACTTTGGTCAAAATTGTTAATTTTTGACCCAATGATGACCCCATTGACCCAATAGGCCACCTTTGACCTAAAAAGTCAACATTAGTCAAACTAGTTAATTTCTGACCCAATGACTACCCCATTGACCCAATAAGTCATCTTTAACCTAAAAAGTAGTTAAAATGGTTAACTTCTGACACAATGACCACCCCATTGACCTAATAGGTCACCTTTGACTTAAAAGGTTAACTATAGTCAAACCAGTCAATTTCTGACCCAATGAACACCCCATTGACTCAATTGGTCAACATTTAACTTAAAAAGTCAACTTTGGTCAAACTAGTCAATTTTTGACCTAATGACTACCAAATTGGTCAAATCTTGACCTAACCAGTCAACCCATGACCTGAAAACCCATCATAAGTCAAACCTTGGCCTAAACAAACCATCTTGGTTAAATTGGCCAACCTAAGATCTAAAGGATTACCACATTGACATCATTGATCAACTATTAACCTAATCAACTTAACATCGATCAAGAAGACCAATACAAAATACAAAAGCCACCACATTGACCGTTGGATTGACCTAAACCTTAAAATTGGCCAACATAACAAAATTAAACCCTAAATGACCAAGGTATGGATTTTCCACTTTAATGGCGTTCGGGTTTCACACTTTGTGAAACAAACCATTTCAAAACCCATACATCACCGTATGAATGGGTTCATCATATCAAAATGATCCTACAGAAACAAATTTCACTCTATTTAATCAAGAATCGAGAGAGATCTTATTTCTAGATCATGGATGGTCTGCGGGATCAGAGAAGATAAGGGAGATGAACAAGCACCGTCTGGTTTTCTATTTAAAAAATGGATGGATTTGATTTAAACATGGTCGCTCCGCTGTTTAAATCCTCACTTGGGATCAGCCGCGTCTTCGACTTATCCGAGGACACGCGGCGTCCCTGGAATTTTTTGTTTATATTAAGGATTTAATAAACATAGATTATCCTTAATCTGATCAAAAATATATATCTTGACATATAAAGATCACAAAAATATGACAAAAATACTCCTGAACTCAAGGTGAGGAGTGTACGACTTATTTTTAGGTTGTGTTGTATTTTGAAAAGGGGTCGCCTATAGAAGTTGTCGGCTAATTTTCATATTTTAAATTTAATTTAAATATATATAATTTGGAAAGTAGCATTTGATTTTGAAAATAATTGTAAGTTTGAAAATTTTAAAATATGAAATCAAACCGATCTTACATTCAAAATAGTTTATATAAACGAGCACCGCATCACAAACCGTGTATTTATCTCGAAGAATAGACACACTGCTTGATGATGGGGCTCGATTAAATAAACTAGAAGATTTGTGACATACACTTAGTCTGCGAATCAATTTTATAAGCCGATAAGTTCTCCTGCTTAATATAAAGGAATTAAGCAGGGTTTATATTACCTGGGTTCTTAAAGTTCCCTATAAGGGAAAGCCCCTATAATTAATTACATCATAAGTGACGGGAATCACTTAAGAAAACTCTCGATAATAATCAGTGGTTTTGCTCTCAAGAATTTCAAAGTTTAAGGTTTTAAAACAATTGGATTTTGGAAATTACACTTAAAATAAATTTTCAAAGTTTAAGGTTTCAAATTTGGAACAATTTATTTTAAGTGTCCAATGGAAGAGAAGTAGGAGAAGCTGAGGATTCAAGAAGAATCTTGGCAACTTTCCAAACTATCCTATTGTTTGGCTTCAATTTGAGAATATTTATTTAATGTTTCAATCCTGCCAGCTTTAATTAATTATGACTTATATTTGTATGACACAATAATACAAAGAGCCTCGATGATGTGAGGGTTTATGTCGTACCAAACGACCATCTCGGAATCCTAAAACTGGTTAGGGCTTAATTCACATAACATGATTATGCAAATGCCTAACAAAGAGGTAGAGGATTTATGTTGCACTAAGCAAACTACCTCGAAATCCAATGGCTTGGTTATTTAAAACTAGGAAAAGGTTTTACTAAAGTAGACACAAGTTTTGTTGATGACGATGGCCGTGCTGCCCACTATGCTCCAACCTTCTTGTTGTTGTCGCAGAGGTTTAGTTTTAGAAAATGATAATCAAGAGATGAGAGAAGTGTTTTGGTTTAGAGAAATCTTAAAGTCCAAATTTCTTTAATGTTTTAATTAAAATAAATCTTAAAGTTGGTTAAACAGAACCGATTAAGATCCCACGGTTCCGTCATCCCGGCACTGTTATTTTCATCGGATTCACTTAGTCCAGATGAATTTGCTAAACTCAACTGAATGAGTTCCACATTTTCATTTAGACTGTGGGAAATCCCGTTAGAAACACGTAGGTTACATCATCCGAGGTATTCTCGATCATCCAACAAGACGTTTTAATTTAGTTATAGTTATAGTTTTATGTTCTGTTTGTGATTAAATTTTGAGTTGTTTTATATTTTGAATTGTTGTGGCGGTAAATTTTATCTTGTTGTGATTTTTAATTTACTTTTGGGTTTTAGTATTTTGGCTATCCTAAAGGTTTCAGTTTTCATGCAACAATCTTGTTTAACATGCAAGAAAAGTAAAGTGCAGTGCAGGTAAGTAAATAAATTGCAATAAAATAAAAGCGTACCTGGAGGGTCTTCTCATCATTTCAAGCTACACTTAAAGCACATGTTAAGGCATTTATATATATATTTGCAAGAAAACTTCAAGGTAAAGCTAAGGGATGGTTTTGGTTGTCTACCAAAGTCCTAATCCTATTGCTAGTCAATCCCTACGACGTCTAGGTTGTTTAGTGTTTTATTAAGGATGATTTTCTTCATCAAAGGACAATCAAGTTCAGTTGTTCTTCTAAAACATCTCATCATATTAAGAAAGTGCTTAGGACGAATCTGAAACATCTTTTCAATATTTTTGAGATTATTTCAAGTCTAAATAAATTTTTATTGTAGAGATGAATCAATCATCCAGAAATTTTTAGTCAAGTTTTAACTCTTGCTTAGTGAATTTAGGACATTTGATTATCCCATGAATGAAGTGACACCTCACTTGATGCTCCATTTAAAAGTTATAATGATAAAAGTCTTTAGGGGCAAATCAATTTATTAAGAATTTCAACGATTTAAAATTAGAATTAATATTTTAAGGTGATTTAATTTAGTTATAAAATTTTAATAAATTTAAGTTTGGAGTAGTGTTAAAGTTGTTTTATTCTTAAGTGTTTTAAACTTTTGAATTGAAAGAGGAATTTAAATTATTTAATTTAGACTTTAATGATTTAATTTTCATTTAATTGCAATATTCTAGATTAACTTTTAATTGGTTTGATTTTTTTAATTAAGAATTATTTTTTGAAATTCATTTTGATGTTTCAAGTTTTTTGTAAATTTGCTTTCAAGTAACTTTTTAAATTAATTTTTTTGTTTTAAATTTATTTCAATTTGATTATTAAATTACATAATGTTTCAAGATTAATTTAATTAAAGGTTATTTTCTTTTAATTATCATCTTAAGTTTAATTAAGAGATAAATATTATTAAAGTAATTCATTTAGGAATTTTAAATTAAAGAATTAATATCTTCTTAAATCAAATCCCTAATATTAATAATCCAAATTTTTAATCTATTCTTCCAAAATTCAAATTGTTTAATTAATTAAAATTTACTTTAAATATTTTCAAGATGATTAATGGGTTTCTACCCCTTAATTCCCTAGGTTTCAATCATCTAATTAAAATTTTAAAATCAGATATTTTACCCTCCCCATGATTAAACCTAAATATTAATTAGAGTTAAAATTCTTTAATTACCTTTATGCCCCTTTTAAGCTTGTTCATTTCATAACTCATCAAATTAAGTCCAAATGAACTTAAAATTTTTATGTCACTTTACACACATGTCAATTAAGACATTAGAGGAGAAGATGTGATTTTTCTAAATTTAATTTAATTTAGATTATTATTTTAATGAAAAATAGGGATTTTTAATGGAAATTCAACAATATGACCAAGGTAAGGTTTCTGCCCCTAGAAAAATTATGAGATGTTCCTACTGACTAGAGGAACACTTGGGCTAATTTTGGTGATTTTTTGAATTATATTTTATTTATTATAATTTTTTTGATTTTTTGAGTGTTGATTAATTATAAAATAAATTTAAAGTTTAAAAATGAATTTTATATTTTTCTTAAGTCCCTCTTACCTCAACGAGTTCAGAGAAGTAAATTTTATATTTTTTTAATTTTTCTTTGATTTATTAGAATTAATTTGGTAAAAAGGTTGAAAAATCCATTTTTAATATTAAAAATTGTCTTAAGCATTTAAAATTCAATATCTTAACCAAGAGACTTGGGAAAAATATTTAGTTTGTTCGTAATTGATTAGGAGTTAAAATATGACATTTTTGTGATTTTTATTATTTTTATGATTTTTATTATTTTTTAATTATTTAAAATATTAAAACAAGGTAGAAAGTGAAGATTTTTGAAAAATTCCAATTTTAATTTTTTTAGTCTCCTCTAATATCAGAGAGCCCAAAAAACCAATTTGATGAATTTTTAAAATGTATTTTTAAAGTTATGAGTTCTTAAAGTTTAATTTTTGTCATGTAACTTAATTAAACCATTTTGTGGGGTTAAACAATTCTAATTGATTCCAAATTTTTATGTGAGGTCCCTCTGATCCTAAAGATTAGTGGAGAATTGTTTTTAAGTTCTTTTTATGTGTGGTTAACCCAAATTAATTAAAATTCAGTTTTGAGTATTTAGGCCAATTAGGGTTATTCTTAATGAATTAACTCAAACCATAATTTTCCTAGGGTCCCCTAGTCCTAAGAAACCTCCCCAAATTTTTCTAGCATTTTCTAAGTAACAAACTAATTAATGGAATTAAAATACCAAAAACGGTGACATAAACTTGAAAAATACATAACATACCATAGAGATAACTTCTAACCTTGAAAACTTTAGGGAATGTTCCCAAGATTAGAGGCTTCAAAAGCCCTATGCTCTCATGCCATGGTGAATTGTCTATGCAAATGGAGAATTAAAATACTGAAATGAGTATATAATTAATTAAAAATAAAATTCTCATTAAATTAACTCAATTATTTTTCCACGTTATTTTACTCTATTCACTGAGCAAGAGGGTATTTTTATTTTATTTTTATGATTTTTCTACACCAAGATATGGATTTTCTATGTTTCAGGCATTTAATTAAATCATAAATTCCATATTTTCCTACTTATCTGACTCCGCGCCACGACAACCTTAACGTCTCCGAAGCTACACGCGGCACGCTCCCATTTTCCTCTGCCATTTGACTCAGTGCCACGCGGCCGCAGTTCACGTACCGTTCCCTGGTCCGACGCAATCTGAGCCGTTCATTCTATACACGCTCGATCCAATGACAGCTGGTCTTCGTCTCTGACTGGTGTGCACCCTTGCCCGTCCACACTCAAACCCTAATATCTCCCTCATTTCTCAATGGATTTTCGTGTCTTATACTCTATGGATTCATCTTGAAGAGTTGAACACATCCATACGGTTTACATGATATGAAATTAACTCAAACAAAATGGAGAATCGCTGGAAGCTCGGGTTAAAGAGAAGTCTCCATAACTTGGTTCGGGAGATGAGGCCTCAACTGAATGTGCTCGGCACGTTCGTTGGAGCTGGAAGAGCCTAGGGATGAAGCCTCTGGCCCTGTCGAATTTTCTAGGTGCAACTTCCACCAAGCCCGATTTTAAAGCTTGGCCGATAGAGAGAATGGCTGGCCTGGTGAGGGGGCTTCCACTGGGGGACTCCTTCTCTTGGTCTTGTGCAGGTGTGGGTGAGTTTAATTTGATTTTGATGGAGTTTGAGAGATGTCCTATTCTGGCCTTAGAATTGAGCTCCAAAATTAAGCTCAATTAAAGGGATTTAGGGCAGAAGAACAGTAGGAATGGATTGCTCTTGGCTAGGGGAAGCTCTATGAAGAGTTTGGAGGGATTCTATGAAGGTTGATTTCAGCCAACCTTTTGGCTGAGAGGGGGTGGCTTGTTTAAATAGCCATGGCCAGGGCCTCCCAGGGGGGTTTGATGGCTTGGATCAACTACACTGGTGAGGAGAAGAACAGTTGCAATGGTCATTGGGCATGGGACAACTCAGCTAGTTCAAATTGAATTTTTGAATCCATTTAGACCTCTCGGCCATGGTGTTTTCCGATGACCTGGTGGCTGGCCGTCCAGGGTCAGGTCACCATCTTGATCAGGAGGGTCAGGGCTTGAAGTTTGTGGGTTCAATTGGCTAATGCCAAGTGTAAAGAGGTTTGATTTAAGTGGTAAGGGGGAAGGCTCATTTTGGGTTCAAATGGATCAAGTCATGGCTTAGGGCTTGGTGCACCTTCCAAAGCTCTAATTTTGGGCTGAGGGAGGTCAGGTTAGTCAGCTTATGAAGAGTGGTGAAGTCCCCATCAAGATTATTTGGATTAGTTTTAGGTTAAGGGGAATCATGGGTAGGGCTAATGACTTTTAGGGAGTGCTTAAAGGATCTCCTCCTTTTTCCATTTAGGGAGTGATGACAAGTCTACGGCTTCTCATGGCTTACATATGGCTTATGCATGGCTCCATTTTGCTTGGGGCCAAGCTTAGTCAATTTCATGGAAATGGGTTTTAAGGATTTTAGATATTTAGGGGTAATTTGGCACATGATTTAGTTTAGAAAAGTTTAATGATGGATTTGAAACTTAGGGAGTGATTTAAATCAAAGGGATGATGAGGAGAAAGTGTCATGTAGGCTTTGGATGTACTTTAGGCCTTTTGAAATCATTTTGGATGGGCTTTTAAAATGGTTTAAGGAAGTGGGCTTTATGTTTCAAAATGGACTTTTGGATGAAAAATTTTGTGAAGGAACATGCCAAATAAATATTGGGTTTAGTTTAGGGATGTGTCATGAGTGATTTGAAACAAATTTGAGGTGATTTGGACTTGAATTGGGTTTGATTTGGGACTTCTTGGTAAAGGGGGCAAAGTGGATCAAATAGGGCTAACTTGGGCTAAGGTTGGGCTAATGTTAGGTTTGATGTAAAATTAATGTTAATAAATGTTTATGGTAGTGTTAAAAAGAGTTTTTCAACTTTGGTTGGGCTTTGATTTTGGGATTTGGGCCCATTTGGGTTCATGGTGGGTTTAGGCCAAAATTGGGGATTTTGGTTTTGGGTTATATTTGGGTGGAGTTTGGGTTCAAATTTCGGGCAAATCTTGTTAGTGTTTTATTTGTGAGGATATTAGGAAGGTTTAGGAAAATATTTGGGGTTAATTGGAGTTATGTTGGGTTAGTTTGGGCTAAGTTTAGGTCATGGGCCAAAATTGGGCTTTAAGCTTCAAATTGGAATTGGATCCAAATGTTAATCAAATTGGGCTTGGATTTGGTCTAAATGGATATTGGGGATATTGAATTGAAGTTTAGAATTGGATTGGATCAACATTGAGGTCAATTAAGTTGATTTGGTTTGACATTGGGCTTACTTTGGTTAAAAATGGGCCAAATTGGAGGTTTTGGTAAAAGTAGGTTAAATTGACAAAATTGGCTTATGGTGTAGTTGAACAAAATGAAATTGGGAATATTTGAGATTTTCTAGAATTTTCTGGGAAATTTTGGAATTTATGGATTTTTTTGGTTAAAAAGGGCATTTTGGGTCTTTGGAGGGTATTGGGGAGTATTTTTGGAAATTTTGGTATATTTGGCTAAGGATGATCAATTTGAATGGTGGGAACTGTTTAGGATTGGTTTTGAATAATTTTGGGTAATTTAGGTAATTTTTGCAAATTTTGGGTAGCTTCAAGGACATTTGGTAGGTTTGGTGGGAGTAAGGCCCCGGCGGTCAAAAATTGAAATTTTGAAAAATGAAGATTGATTAAGTTTGAGTAGAATGGAATCACTTTGGTTGAGCCATGGAGCCATATCAAGCCCATAAGAGCCATGAGAGCACTCATTTGAGGTATTCACTATGTTGCTCCTAACCCTCTTAGCCAAGGGCCTAGGGGTTAAGGTCCATCCATATGAATTACCAACATGAGTCAGGAAGTCAAGCTAGGTATGAATGATTTTAGGATTTGGAATGTGTGTGAAAGTGTAATGTGTGCAGGTCAACCCTCACCAGACCAGGCCACCTAGGGTAATCCTAAGGCCAAAGAGTCCTATAAGGAACTCATCCTTTAAACCTCCACATTTGATCTTAACCCTCCAAGTGACTTAAGGGTTTACAATCAAACTTATGGGGTTTGCAGGGAGTTAAGAGGTGATTGAATTTCTAAGTGGTAGGTTCCATTTCTAGTCCTCGAAGATAGTCAAAGGGAAAGCCTAAGGCTAGATCCTAAGTACTAAGGAGAGAGAAGAGAAAAGACCTCATAAAAAATGAGGTCAACAAGGAGGAGAAAATTATGAGATCAAAATCATAATTTTATTCTTTATATTTAATTTTTAAATAATTAATTAATCTCTAGAGTATTCAAATTATAAAAAATTATTGACAAGATAGAAAAATATGAAATTTTCAAGGATTTTTTTCTAGGTCTTTAGGAACTTTCTCTAATTTTTCCTAGGCTAGGAAAATCCTCTAAGACACAATTTCCTAATTTTCAAGACACTTTGTAATTATTTTTAAAAATAATTATAAAAATGAAAATTAAGGAAAATAATTCTGAAAAAATGGTTAGGAAATTTAAATTGATAGACAACAACCTTAAAATGACAATTCTTAAACAATTAAACAATTTTAAATGACATTTCAAATTTAGGGTTAAAATTTATTAATCAAAAATTAATATCTCAACACACTAAAAAAATTCTCTCCTTACCCAACTTAGCCCATTTCACAATGGACTAAGTCAAAATTGAGTCAAACCCAAAATATATTTAAGACAAGCCTTAATTAGGTCTAAGACATAAAATTATTCCTAATTAAAACCTTAATTAACTCATTAAATCTTAATTACATTTGGTTTAACAAAAAATCAAACTAATTAAGTTGAAGGCCATATTTAACTTAATTAACTCATAAAACCTTAATTACATTAGGTTTAATCCAAAATCAGACTTAAATTAAGTTTAAGGACATAATAAACTTAATTAATATATTAAACCTTAAATACATTAGGTTTAAGACAAATAAAATCTTAATTAGTTCTAGCCCTTAATTAGACGTAATTAAATACCTTAAACCTTAATTACATTAGGTTTAAGACAAATCAAATCTTAATTGGGTCTAACCCTTAATTAGATGTAATTAAATACCTTAAACCTTAATTACATTAGTTTTAAGATAAAATAAACCCTAACTAGGTCTAACCCTTAATTAGACTTAATTAAACACCTTAAACCTTAATTACATTAGGTTTAAAAAAAATTAAATCCTAATTAGGTTTAACCCAAATTAAACCTAATTAATCAACTTAAACCTTACTTACATTAGGTTCAAGTAAATCTTAAACCCTAATTAGGTTTAACCCATATTAAATCTAACTAATCAAATTAATTCTTACTTACATTAGGTCTAAGTAATTATTATACCCTAATTAGGTCTAACACATTATACTTAATTAAACTATTAAACCTAAACCAACTAACATTTAATTAAACTTAAAGCCTAATTAAGTTCAACAAATTAAAATTAATTTAACTTTTAAATCTTAAAAACTAAGGTTTAATCAAACCTAAACCCTAATTAAGTCTAACATATTAGACTTAATTATACTATTAAACCTTAACCAAATAAGATAAAATCAAGCTTAAACCCTAATTAAGTTTAACACATTATACTTAACTAAACTATTAAACTTTAACCAACTAAGGTTTAATTAAACTTAAACCCTAATTAAGTCTAGCACATTACACTTAATTAAATTATTAAACCTTAACCACCTAAGGTTTAATAAAACTTAAACCCTAAGTTTAATCAAACTTAAACCCTAATAAATTTTAATACATTAGACTTAATTAAAATATTAAACATTAACCAAATAAGGTTTAATCAAACCTAAATCCTAATTAGGTCTAACACATTAGACTTAATTAAACTATTAAACCTTAACAAACTAAGGTTTAACTAAACTTAAACCCTAATTAAGTCTAACACATTAGACTCAATTAAATTATTAAACCTTAACCAACAAAGGTTTAATCAAACTTAAACTCTAATTAAGTCTAACACATTAGACTTAATTAAACTATAAAACCATAACGAACTAAGGTTTAATCAAACTAAAACCCTAATTACGTTTAACATATTAGACTTAGTTAAACTATTAAACCTTAACCAACCAAAGTTCAATTAAACCTAAACCCTAATTAGGTCTGACACATTAGATTTAAATAAACTATTCAACCTTAACAAACTAAGGTTTAATTAAACTTAAACCCTAATTAATTTTAACAATTTAGACTTAACTAAATTATTAAACCTTAACCAACTAAGGTATAATCAAACTTAAACCCTAATTAGGTCTAACAAATTAGAATTAATTAAATTATTAATCCTTAACCAACTAAGGTTTAATCAAACTTAAAACCTAATTAAGTCTAACACATTAGACTTAATTAAAGTACTAAACCTTAACCAACCAACTAAGGTTTAATCAAACTTAAACCCTAATTAATTTTAACACATTAGACTTAATTAGAATATTAAACCTTAACTAACCAAGGTTTAATCAAACATAAACCCTAATTAGGTCTAACACATTATACTTAATTAAATTATTAAACCTTAACCAATTAATGTGTAATTATACCTAGACCTAAACCTAACTTAAGTCCAACTCATATTGGACTTAAGTCAAACCTAACTTAGGTTCAACATGATATGAATCTAAGTTAACCTAAACCTAGCTTAACTCAAACCCATATTAGACTTAAGTTAAACCTAACTTAGATTGAACATGATAGAATCTATGTTAACCTAAACCTAACTTATGTCAAACCCATATTAGGCTTAAGTCAAACCTAACTTAGGTTCAACATGACAGGAATCTAAGTTAACCTAAACCTAACTTAAGTCCAACCCATATTGGACTTAAATCAAACCTAACTTAGGTTCAACTTGACATGAATCTAAGTTAACCTAAACCTAACTTAAGTCCAACCCATATTAGGCTTAAGTCAAACCTAACTTTGGTTCAACATGACATGAATCTAAGTTAACCTAAACCTAACTTATGCCCAACCCACATTAGACTTAAGTCAAACCTAAATTAGGTTCAACATGACATGAATCTAAGTTAACCTAAACCTAAACATGACATGAATCTAAGTTAACCTGAACCTAACTTAAGCCCAACCCATATTAGACTTAAATCAAACCTAACTTAGGATCAACATGACATGAATCTAAGTCAACCCAAACCTAACCTAAGTCAAACTCATACTATACTTAAGTCAAACCTAACTTAGGTTCATGATTACATGAATCCAAGTTAACGTAAACCTAACATAAGTCCAACCCATATTGGACTTAACTCAAACCTAACTTAGGTTCAATATGACATGTATCTAAGTCAACCCAAACCTAACTTATGTCCAAACCATATTAGAATTAAATCAAACCTAACTTAGGTTCAACATGACATAAATCTAAGTTGAACAAAACCTAACTTAAGATCAACTCACATTGAACTTAAGCTTAGGATTCAACCTATCGTAAACCTAAATTAAATTCAAGTTAAACCCTGGATAACCCCAACCTAACTTAAGTTCAACCTATATTGAACTTAAGTAAAAATTAAGCTTAGGATTCAACCTGACATAAACCTAGGCCCAAGACAAACCAAACTTTAATTTAACACAAATTTAACTTAAGTCAAAACTAAACCTAAGTCAAACTCAACATAAATTTTAGGTTCAACCCAAATTGAACCTAACTTGAAATCAACATTAGGTTTGACTTATATTGAACACAACTTAACCAAAACTCAACTTAAGTTCAACCCTACTTTAACCCAAGTTAACCTAAATATTAGGTTCAATATTGAACTTAACTTAACCAAATGATTAAACCAAAAATATTAGATTCAAATCACATTGAATCTAATTATCATACTTCTAATCAATTTAAAACTTTCAGATTCAAATAACATCAAATCTAAAATAATAAAATCTAACTTTTTGTTAGAGTATAAGTCTAATCGACATTAAACGTAACATTTTCGAACAACATTGAATCTAAAATAATAAAATCTAATCTTTTTATATTTTAAGTCTAATCAACATTAGACTTAACATTTTTAGATTTAAATGACATTAAATCTAAAATATTAAAATCTAAATTTGTGTTAGATATTAAGCCTAATCAACATTAAACTTAAAATTACATTGAAATATAACTTAAGTTAAATCTACATTTTATTAAATTCCAACACTCTTTTTCTTGCAAGTTAAGTTTTTGCATATTATAGGGTGTGCAAACTCTGTTTTGTAGATTAATCAAGACGAAATGATGACATTGAATTTGTTTTAGATTTTCTTTTGCATGTTATAGGGCGTGCAAACTCTGTTTTGCAGGATGACATTCCGAAGACGGGACAAATCAAAACAAAAACAAAACAAAATCACAACGACATTGACAAAACCAAAAAAAACAAACAACATTAAAATGACAAAACCAAGATAAAAAAAAAACTTTTAGGATAGGCACCAAAACAAATAACAAATTACAAGATAATAAAATAATGACATTGATAAAATAATTAATGATGACAAACAACAAAATAAAAACAAAAATTGACAAAATCAAACTTTTAAGGTAGTACGACATATTACCCTTAGGATTGAACATTGACGTTTCTTTCCTTGAAATTTCTTAGAAATCAAGTGATTAACATTAATCATAAGTTTTCTTAGATAATTATAACTATCTAAGATGTAGTTAACTATAGGAGCTTGTTTCTATAGGAGATTTAAAGAACTCGGGATGGATATTATATCTAGAAATCTCTGGTTACTAAATCTTCATTATCTTATATAGAACTTCTTGAATTAGACATTCTAGAATCTTCTTTTATAAGCATTTTCACTGAAATCTTTTTTCTACTATTTTCTATCTTATTAGCCCTTATTTTGTTCTAATTTCTTATCTAAGAATCCTTTTACAGGATCTAAAGAAATAAGATTTATTGAAAATTAGGGCATTATCATAGATAAATACAGTGGCGACTCCAAAACGACATCGAAACTAAGAAAATCCCAGACATGGCTATGAATTCTGACAACATGATACTGGATGGTTAATTTGTATTTATTATAAAAAATTAAATACTTCCATTAGGAAAGATCACTTTCCTTTACTTTTCTTGATCAAATGTTGGATATACTAGCTAGGCAACATTGTTTTTGCTTTTTGGATGGATATTCTGGATACCACCAAATACCTACTACTCCTAAGGATCCAGAGAAAAAAAATTTACTAGTCCATACTGAACTTTTGCTTTTAGAAGAATGTCATTTAGATTATGTAATGCACCTACAACTTTTCAAAGATGTATGATGTCAGTTATTCGTGATTTAATTGAAAAAGAAATTTATGTTTTTATGGATGATTCTTAAATTTTGAAACTTCTTTCAATACATTTAGATCATTTAACAAGAGTTCTAGAATTCTGTGAAAAAAAAACATTGTTCTCAATTGGGAAAAATGTTAATTTATGGTTGCAGAAGGAATTGTATTACGACATAAAATTTCTGAGAAAGGGATGGAAGTAGATCTAGCAAAAATTCAAGTTATTTCTAAATTACCACCTCCTACTAATGTGAGGGGAATAAGAATTTTTCTTGGACATGCTATTTTCTACAGACGTTATATTAAAGATTTTTCAAAAATTTCCAAGGCATTATGTTATCTTTTGGACAAAAGAAGCTAACTTTTATTTTAATGATGAATGTCTGAATGCCTTCAACTTATTGAAAGAAAAATTAATCACTGCACCTATTTATTTCACCTGATTGGATAAAAAATTTTGAATTAATGTGTGATGCTAGTGATTATGCTATAGGGGCTTTTTTAGGGCAGATATACAACAAAATGTTCAAAGTGATATACTATGCTAGTAAAACCCTTAATAAAGCTCAAATTAATTACAGTTTCACTACAAAAAGAATTATTAAATATAGTAATTGCTTTTGTTAAATTCAGACCATATCATATTGGAACCAAATATACCGTACATACTGATCATTCTGCTATAAAGTATTTGATGATGATGAAGGATGCAAAACTACGATTAATTAGATGGTTCTTTTGGTATAACCATTTGATTTTCAAGTTGTGGATAGGAAGGGTACTGGTATTTAGATAGCTAATCATTTGTCAAGGCTTGAACAAGAAAGTAAATATGATTTCATGATGAAATTAATGAGATTTTTCCTGATAAAAAATTATATGAGATTAATGAATGACAAACTCTATGGTATGCTGATATAGTTAACTACTTGGTTAGTAATATTTTACCTTATGGAGTAGATAGCCATCAAATAAAAAGTTTATTTATGATTCAAAATTTTACTTCTAGGATGACTCTTATGTATATAAACAATGTAAGGACTTAGTTATTTGAATATGTGTACCTTTAGAAGAAACCTATGAGATTATGCAAAAATGTCATGAGTCAGATTACGGGGACATTTCAGGGTTAATAAAACTGCAATTAAGATTTTAAACTCTATTTTTTATTGGCCTACATTATTTATAGATGTTAATACTTACATAAAATCATGTGATAGATGTCAAAGGGTATGTAATATTTCTAGAAAAGATGAAATGCCCCTGAATTTTACTCTGGAAGTTGATATTTTTGATGTTTAGTGATTAGATTTTATGGAACCATTTATACAATCTTTTGGAAAGATTTATATTTTAATAGCTGTGGATTATATTTCTAAATAGATTAAAGTAGTTACTTTACCTTGCTATGATGCAAAAAATGTTGCAAAATTTTTAAGAAAAAATATTTTTACAAGATTTATGATACTGAAGTAATCATTACTGATGGGGAAAGTTAATTTAAGAATAGAATCATTGAAGCATTAACTCAAAAATATTAGATCAAACATTGAATTTCCATAGCTTATCACCGTCGGACTAGTGGTTTAGTAGAAGTATCCAATCTTGGAATTAAAAGAATATTAGAAAAAAAAAAGTAAATCCTAGTAGGATTGATTCACCTGTTAGACTTAATAATGCTTTATGGGCCTTTAGCCCTGCTTACAAAACTTCTATAGGAATGTCACCATATAGGCTCATATATGGAAAACATGACATTTGCTAGTTGAATTGGAGCATAAAGATTATTGAAATATGTTTACCTCACTTTTGGTTGAGGTCTAGTCTTTTTTTAGAATAGCCTAGGGTCTAACCATAAGACTCTCCTGGTAACTTTCTTAGAAGACTAGTCATGGAACCCTTCCCATAGAAATTCAAACTTTTCTTACTTCACTGGGAGTTTTCATATGCTTAAGGCCTAACCTCTAGTTTTAGGAGGAAGAGACAAAACAGAAGGAATCTTAAGGGAAGTCTTCTATAGGTGGTCAGGCGTTAGGATCTACCCTGAGTGGTCTGGAGCTTACACCACACTCACACTACACACTCAAAACCCTAAACAAAACACATCCCACTTTGATCCCCTAACTATTTGGAAACTCATGTAAGTGGTTTTCCCAAGCTTTTAGCCTCATGCTAGGGTTTGGTTAGTACCAACACATAGAGGACCAAATGAGGGTGACCCTTGGTCCATGGCTCCACTTAAACATTTCCAGACTACTCACCTTCAACCAACCTCAATTTTCCCAAACATTCCAAATTTCTAACCCCATTACCCCAAAATACCGAGAATACCTAAAGTACACAAAACACCTGGAATACCCCCCAAAACCCTAAAATCCTCCAAAATTTCCAAAATCTCCCAAATTAACCATAATTCTTCAAAATCATTCCAAAATACTCTCAACCACTTAAATTGACTAAAATTACCCAAAATTGTCAAATTTACCCAAAAATCCCCAAGAAGACCAAAATGCCCCTCTTAGCCCAAAATTCCAAAAATTCCAAAAAAATTCCCATAAATTCCCAAAACCTACCAAATATTCCCAATTTTGCTTCTCTCAACTACCACATGACCCAATTTGGCGAATTTAGTTCAATTTAACCAAAAGCTCCAATTGGCTCATTTAACATAAACATGCTCAAATTAAACCTAATGTCCACCCAATTGACCCCAATCTTGCCAAATTTCAATTCCAATATTTAATTCAACATCTCCAATACCAATCTAAACTAAATTTAAGCCCAATTTTACCCACATTTGAGTTCAATTTCACTTAAAGCCCAAAATCCCCAATTTTGCCTAAGTGATTGAAATCCCCCAAATTGACCTAATACCAATCAATTTCTCCCCAATTTAAATTCTAAACCCTTCATAACACTACCCTAAATTGAATTGAACCATGAATTTCCCCCAATTTGAGCCCAAGTCTCACCCAAATCCACTTGAACCAAGCTTGCCCAATTTTGGATCCAAACATGCCATATGCCCAAAATATCCCAAATTCATTGCCCTACTCCCAAAATTTCCACTCAATTGGTGTTATGAACTATTTATGACATCCTCATAGACCATTAGGAACCTTTAATTAGCTTGGACCCAACCCTAGCCAAACCTAAACTGAAGTTAACCCCATTTGCCTCAAATAAACCAAAATCCCAAACCAAGCTAAATTGATCTACCAAACCAATCCAAAACCACTCCAAACCTTTTCTAAACACTTCATGACAATCATACACACAATATTGCTCAATCACTTAGGTCTAACCCAAGACCAAAACCAACCTAGCCCAACATTGACCCATGTGACCCAAAATTTAACCCATGACCTAATTAAATCAAATTGAACTAAATGTGACCAAACCAACTCATCCACATCCACCAAGTGACCCATAGGAACCACCCTAGACTAACCTAGCCCACCCAAATGGAGCCATGGACCAAAGGTCCCTTGAATTAGGGGATTTCACCCCACATTTGGCCTTAATCAAAATATCTTCACTATCATCTATTGCCATTGAGGGTAAAACATCATTAATCCTCCCCTGGCTCACCTAAACCCCCTGGCCACCCAGCTTGGCCCTACCGGGCACCCTAGTGGCCGGAAAACACCAAAGCCGAGAGCTACCCCCTCTCAAAAGAAACTCAAACTCCACCTATGGCCAAGTCAGCTTGGAATTCCCATTGGAGCTCATCTGCCTTCTACTTAAGCAGTTGAATCCAACCATTGCCAGCCCCTAAGCTCAGCCCAATGGCCATGGCCATAAATAGACCTCTTCACAGTCAAAAGTAGGTGCTGAAAATTTTCTCAAGGAAACTCCACCAAATTTCTTCCAGAGCTTCCCTGAGAGGTCCTAAGAGTGATTCCACTGTCTTCAACCACTAGTGCCTACTGTTTGAGATCAATTTTACCACTGAAATTTGGCTGCAAACTAGGACAAGTTTCTCTACAGCTCCACAGTGCATCAAATTGCAATTAAGGGCACCCACACCTTCACAGCAGTGAAAGAAGAAGTTTCCCCATCAAAGCCCCATCATAGAAGACCTCTGCACCAGTCTTCCATCAACACCTGAAATCGATCCTGGTCGAGTTTTGGTCTAGACAATTCACCAAGGCAAAAGACTCCATCTGGAGGTTCATTGGGACCAATCGAAGCTACTACAACCATCTGATTGAGGTCTCCCCTCTCAGAAAAAGGTTTTGGACTCACTTTTCCTCCTGAGCTTTTCTTCGTTCTCCATAACTATACATTGTATTTTATATCGTATAAACCGTATGGATAGGTTCTTCTAGGCTAGATGAAGCTCTAGGAACAAACTCTATGCGATTTGGTTGAGTTTAGCTCGAGATCTTAGGTCTAAAAGGTAGACGGTTTATGGGATAAGTCAGTTGGGGAGGATAACCAGGAGTCGTCAGATCATGCGTGTAATGAATGGATAGCCAGGGTTGGCCGGACGAGCTCTCAATACATAAAGAGCGACCGTGTGGAAGCTGATTCAAAAGGTGGTATCAAATGGCAGAGTGACGTGTAGAGGCTTTGGAGCTGCCGAGGATGACATGGCGCCGCGTGTTTAAGTAGGAAATTAGGGGTATTTTTGAGTTATTTAAATGAGTGAACTTTAAAAATTCATAACTTGGTGTAGAAAAATCATAAAAATAAAAGAAAAATACCTACTTGCTCAGTGAACAAAGGAGAATAATGTGGAAATTGTTTGAATTTTTTTCTATGCATGTATGATTTTTAATTAATTAAATACTGTCCATAGTATTTTAATTCTCCATGCATTAGGACATTTCACCATGGCTTACCATTTTAGCATATGATAGTCTCTGTCATAGAGGATCTTCCCTGATTTTTCCAAAGTTAGAGGAAACCTCTATGAGGAATTTTATGTTTTTCAAATTTAGGCATCTGTTTTCATAAATTAATTCTAATAATTAGCATATTGATTATAAAAATCATGGTAGGTTCCTTATGACCAGAAGACCCTAGGATAAAATTCTCATAAATTAAATCATTAAGAAATGACCTAATTATCAACTTGGCTAAAAATTGAATTTAAATTAATTTGAATTCATTAAATATGAAAATAAACAATTCTCCATTGTATTTTAAAGGTCAAAAACTTCCAATAAAAATTTCATGGCATTTGGAAATCATTTAGTCACTTAAATGAAATTTCTAAGTGAAATAGTAATTCTGAATATTAAACTAATTTTAATAATTAAAATATAAATAAAAAATGTAAAATTGGTTTTGGGAGTTCTATGTGACCAGAGGATTGTTTTAAAAATAAAATTGGGATTTTTACAAAATTTTCATTTTTAATCATATTCTTAATATTTAAATAATTAAAATATAATAAAAATCAAAAAAATTTTAAAATCACCAAATTATCACTTTTGATCTCATAATCACTTAGGAGCCATCCCAATAATTTTCCTAAGTTTCAAAATTAAAATATTAATTTTAATGGCTTAAATCAATTTTTAAGAGGCTAAAAATGAATTTTCTTGATTTTTCCACTAAAATAATTCAAATAATTAAAAGAAAAATTAGAAAAATGTGAAATTTGCTTCTATGGGTTCCTTGACCTTAGGGAGATTCTTAAAAAAATATAAAATTGAATTTTCAAATTTTAAAATATTTTATAATTAATTAAACCTCCATAATTTAAAATAATTCTAACAAATAATTTCACTCCTAATAATTCATGAAAATTGTTCAAGTGATTCTTTCATCTAGGGCTACCTCCAATAAAAATTTCAAGGGAATAGGTTTTGTCTTGGTTAGGTTATTGATTTTTCATTGAAAATCCTATTTTTACATGAAAATAAATATATAAATTATATTAAAAATTGAAAAATCACATTTTCTCCTCTGATGTTTTAATCAACCCATTAGTAATGTTGGATAAAAATTCCAAAGTCATTTGAATTAAATTTGATGAATTATAAGGTGATAAGACCTTAAGGGCAAAAAGGTAATTTTGGATACTTAGCCTTAATTAATATTTAGGCTTAAATTCAAGAGGGAAAAATGGGAAAATTTTGATTTTAAATAAGTGCGTTTGAATGATTGAAACATTAAGGGATTAATGGTAGAAACTCAATGCAATTTTGTCACATCCAAATTAAATATTAATTCCCTTAATTATTATAATTTGGAAGGAAAAATCAAATTACGAGAATCTTAAGGTTTGGGGCATGATCTTGGAAATTAATAAACTACCAGCTTGACCCCTTTACTTGGTGTTCAAAGTAATACTATGATCTTTTGACAGAAATTCTCACAACTTAAAGTTCAATTTTCCTTAAAGCCATAAAATATACTCACCTAAAATCTTAAGGGGCTTAGTAGTGAGCTAGGCTTGATCAAATTTAATTAAAAGAGGTTTAGAAAAGTTAAAATAATCAAAACTAGAGTATTTTTTGAGACAATTCTAGCCCCGAATCAAAATTTAACTAAGTACCCTAATAACTTTAATTTGTCCTTTTATGGGTCTTCACCCACATAATTCTTAAATTAAATAATAAATGATGAATTACCCTACTCGTAGAAATGATTAAAACATTGGTTCACTGAGCATAAGGGTATGAAAGGGATAAATTGTCTAATAACTATCATTAGTCCAAAAGAACCTCATAGAAGATCAAAAGTATTATGAAATATCTGGATTTCTCCTAGACTTTTCACAAGTCTTCTGGACACCATACAGGACCATTGTACTTATTATATTTATTAAATGAAGAAATCTCACAAATGAATAAGAGTTCACCAGATTATGATATAGAGTTTGTTAGGCATGTCACAAACATTTCCATAGGGTTTTACTTGCCTGCAAATATAAATGTTTATTGTAAAGAATGCTAAATTTTCAAGCGGAGATGACGGGAATACCTATCAGGTACGCTTTTATTTTAATGCAATCTACTTACTCGCACTCTACTGTACTTTATTTTCTTGCAAGCTTGCATGCTAAACAACAATGTCACCCTACATGAAAACTGAAACCTTTAGGATAGCCACAAAACTGAGACCAAAATTAAAAGTAAGAAATCACAACAAGATAAAATCCACCGCCACAATATTTAAAATATAAAGCAACTCAAAATTTAATCACAAATAAAACAACAACAACCACAATTGTAACTAAATTAAAACCTCTCGTTGGATGATCGAGAATATCTTGGAGGAGGTAACTCACGTGTTGCTAACAGGGTTTTCCCACGAAAGTATGGAACTCATTAAGTTGAGTTTAGTAAATTCATTTGGACTAAGTGAATCCGATGAAAATAACGAGGCCGGGTTGATGGAACCGTGAGATCTTAACTGGTGTTTCTATAATCAACTTTAATGTTCCCCTAATAAAATATTAAGATACCTCATTTTAAATATTTCTAAAACATGACACTTCTCTTTTCTCCTCAATTAACACTTCTTTAAACTAAACCTGCTACGACAAGGAGCTTGGAGCATGCATAGTGGACAGCATGGCCATCTTTAACAGCAACACTTGTCTACACTGGCAAAATCATTGCTTAGAAATTAAAACAATGAGCCAAAGGACTTCGAGGTAGCTTGCCTACTGCAACATAAATCCTCACCTTTTCTTTAGGCCCTTGTACAACCATGTTGTGCAACGTAAGCCCTAACCTGTTTTAGGATTCTGAGGTTATCATTAAGTATGACATAAATCCTCCTATCTTCCAGGCCATTCACATGATCGGTATCAAGAGAATGTAAGTTCTAAATAATAAAACTGACAGGATGAAACATCAAATAAATATCCTAAATCAAAGCTAAACCATAGGATAGTTTGGGAAGACATCAAGATTTTTCTTGAATCTATGTTCTTCCCCTAGCTTCTCTCCTTTGGATTCCGATAAATGAAATGTTCCAAAACTTGACCCATTCACCTATTGAAATTCCGATTATCACATTTTCTTTGAAGACCTTACCCTTGGAAGTTGATGCTCTAAAAATATATATTATTTTTGCTATATAATTTTACTCATTTTTTGCGATATTGCACTTTAAAGAAATGTATTTTTCATGATTTGTTGCAGGTATGATGATTTTAGGTTATTGGAGCGAAAAGAAGTGAAAAGGAACGAATTTGAAGCAAAAAGGAGAAAAAAGGAGGAAAACAGCTTCTAGCGCGGCTGGCGCCAGAATGGGCTCCGCCGGCGCCATTTTCCCAAGAGCTCAGCAAATATTTTGGACGATAGAGCACCTTCGGTGACCTACCGAGCGCCGTCGGCACCTGATGTCAGTGGATTTCAAATTTGAAGAGTTTTTGCGACTTTTTGAAGGGATGCTTATGGAAACTCTTGGGATTTCGTTTCTAACTTATAAGTAATTATTTTTGGATGAAAATGATGTGGTCTTAAAAGAGTCTAGTGTGTTTCTAGCATAGTTTTAGTGAGGGAGAGTGTGTGTTGAGTGTTAGGACTTAGAAGAAAAGAGTGTAGAAATGAGAATTTGAGAGGAATTCTTCTCTAAGGAGGGTGTCGGCATTATTTTTAGGTTATATGTTTTAAAAAGGGGGTTGCTTACAGAAGTTGTCGACAAATTTTAAATCTTTAAATTTAATTTAAATATATATATAGTTTTAGAAAGAATCATTTGATTTTGAAAATAACTTTAAGTATAAAAAATTTTAAGATATGAAATCAAACAGATCTCACATCCCAAGTTGTTTATATAAACGAGCACCACATCAAAAACCGTGTACCTATCCCGAAGAATAGACACACTGCTTGATGATGGGGCTCGATTAAATTAACTAGAAGATTTGTGACATCCGTTTGGTCTACGAACCATTTATAAGCCGACAAGTTCCCCTACTTAATATAAAGTAATTAAGCAAGGTTTATATTACCTGGGTTCTTAAAGTTCCCTATAAGGGCAAGGCCCTATAGTTAATTACATCTTAAATGTCCGGAGATACTTAAGAAAACTCTTGATAATGATCAGTGGTTTTGCTCTCAGTAATTTCAAAGTTTAAGGTTTCAAACAAATTGGATTTTGGAAATTTCAATAGGGAATATCACAAATTTGGAACAGTTTATTTTAAGAATCTAAAGGAAGAGAAGTATGGGATGTGTGACTTCCCAACTATCCTATGGTTTGGCTTCAATTTGAGAGTTTTTTTAATTTTGTAATCCTACCAATTTTAGTTAATTAGGAACTATATTTGTATGACATAATCATACAAATAACTTCGAAGATGTGAGGGTTTATGTCGTACTAAACGACTACCTCGGAGTCCTGAGACTTGTTAGGGATTAATTTGCATAAGATGATTATGAAAATGCCTAACAGAAAGTTGAGGATTTATGTTGCACTAGGCAAACTACCTCTAAATCCTATGGCTTGGTTATTTAATTCAAAGAGAGGTTTCGTTGATGTAGACACAAGTTTTGCTGATGAAGATGGCTGTGCTGCCCACTGTGCTCCAAGCTCCTTGTTGTTGCAGAGGTTTAGTTTTAGAGAGTTAAAATCAAGAGATGAGAGAAGTGTTCCGGTATGGAAAAGTCTTAAGGTTCAGGTGTTTTTAACAATTTGTTAGGGGAATCTTTAAGTATGTTATAACAACACCGGTTAAGATCCCACGGTTCCGTCATTCCTGCACCGTTATTTTTATCAGATTCACTTAGTCCAAATGAATTTGCTAAACTCAACTAAAAGAGTTCCACACTTTCATTTAGACCGTGGGAAATCCCGTTAGCAACACGTAGGTTACATCATCCGAGGTATTCCCGATCATCCAACAAGACGTTTTAATTTAGTTGTAGTTGTGGTTTTGTTGTTTTCTTTGTGATTAAATTTTGAGTTGTTTTATATTTTAAATGTTGTAGCGGTGAATTTTATCTTGTTGTTACTTTTAATTTAGTTTTGGGTTTCAGTTTTGTAGCTATCCTAAAAGTTTCAGCTCTCATGCAGGGTGACATTCTTGTTTAACATGCAAGAAAAGTAAGGAGCAGTACAGGTAAGTAAATTGCAATAAAGTAAAAGAGTAACTTGAGGGTCTTCTTGTCATTCTAAGACGCACTTAAAACACATGTTAGAGCATTTATATAATTGCAATAAATACCTAGGTAAAGCTAAGGGAAGGTTCTGTTTATCTACCAAAATCCTAATCCTATTGCTAGTCAATTCCTATGTCGTCTAGATTCTTGTGTTTTATGGATGATTTTCTCCACCGAAGAATAATTAAGTTTGATTGTTCTTCTAAAACATACCATCATATTGAGGAAGTGCTTAGGACGAGTCCTAAACATCTTTTCAATACTTCTGAGATTATTTTGAGTCCAAATAAATTTCATTGTACAGGTAAATTAATCATCCAAGAATTTAGTTAAGTTTTGCTTCTTGCTTAGTGAACTTAGACATTTGATTATCCGATGACTGAAGTGACATTTCACTTGATACTCCATTTAGGAATTATGTGGGTGGAAGCCTTTAGGGCAGGTTAGGTTATTAAGAAACTTAACCATCTTATTTAGATTTAAGTTGGTATTTTAAGATTGATTCAAATTAATTATAATATTTTAGTTTAATTATAACTGTCTTATGTTATTTCAATTTGATTGTGTAATTTCAAAAGTTGACTTAGCTATTTTAAAATTTTCTTAACTTTAGTTTTAGTTATATTTAATTTAATTGTGTTGATTTGAAGTTGATTTTAATTTAATTGCATTAATTTAATTTTTATTTAAAGTTGATTAGATTATTTTAAGATTGCTTTAATTTAATTATATTTAATTTAAATTGTTTTGAATTAATCATGTCATTTTAAAATTATTTTTAATTTAATTAATTATTTTATTTTAAAATTAAACTATCTTAGAAATTATTTTAATTTGGTTATTTAATTATCTTAGAAATTATTTTAATTTGATTATTTAATTTTTCTTAGTTTTTATTAATGAGTTATTCAATTAATATTAAGTGGTATTTGATTTCTATCAATTAGGGGTTAAGATTAATGAATTAATATCTTCCAATATTAAACCCCTTTACTTAATACATCCTCCTTTAATTAACTTCAAATTTTCAATAATTTAACAAATTATAATCATTTTGTTTATGTTGGAAAAGTGATAAAATGGGTTCCTCTGTTTAACCCCCTATGTTTCAATCATCTAAGGAGATTAATTAGGATTATTCATTACCCATTACCCATAATTAAGCCTAAATATTGATTTAGGCTAAATTTCAATAATTACCATTTTTGCCCCTTAGGCTTGTTCACTTCATAATTCATTAAATATAATTGAAATGACTTTGGAAATTTTATCTCACCATACTCATGGGTCAATTAAAAATATCAGAGGAGAAAATATGATTTTCTATTTTTAATTTAATTTTCATAATTATTTTTTATGAAAAATAAGGGTTTTCAATGAAAATTCAATAACATGACCAAGGTAAGGTTTTTGTCCTTAAGAAAATTATGGAATGTCCCTACTAGCTAGAGGACCATTTGGACCAAGTTTAGTGATTTTTTGAATTATATTTTATTTATTATAATTATTTTGAGTTTTGGGGTATTAATTAATTACAAAATAAAATTAATGTTTAAAATGGATTTTATATTTTTCTTAAGTCCCTCTAACCTCAAGGAGCCCAGAGAAATAAATTTTATTTTTTCTGATTTTTCTTTGATTTATTAGAAATAATTTGGTGAAAAGGTTGGAAAATCCATTTTTTTATATTAAAAATTATCTTAGGCCCTTAAAATTCAATATCTTAACCAAGGGACTTAGGAAAAATATTTAGTTGGTTCCTAAGTGATTAAGGAATAAAATATGACATTTTATGATTTTTAATATTTTTGTGAATTTTATTATTTTTTAATTATTAAAGTATTCAAAATATGGTTAAAAATGAAAGTTTTATAAAAATCCTAATTTTAGTTTTCTTAGACTCCTTTGATATCAGAGAAGCCTCAAAATTGATTTGGTGGATTTTTTAGGTGTATTTTGAGTTTTATAAATTTTTAAATTTTTAAAATGGCTATGTCACTTAATTAATTCATTTAATGGCTTAAATTATTTCCAATTTACTTGAAATTTTTATGTGAGGTTCTCTACATCCTAAGTGATAGTGGAGAATTATTTTCAAGTGATTTTGATGTGTGGTTACTCCTAATTAATTAAAGTTCAGTTTTGAGTGTTTAGGCTAATTAGGGTTATTTTTAAGGAATTAAGTCAAACCATAATTTTCCTAGGGTCCTCTGGTCCTAAGATACTTCCCCTAATTTTCCTAGAATTTTCTAAGCAATATACTAATTACTGGAATTAAAACATTAAAGCAGACACATAAACTTGGAAAATCAATAACTTGCCACAGAGATGGCCTCTGGTCTTGAAAAATTCAAGGAATATTCCCAAGAACAGAGGCTACAAAAGCCCTATGGTCTCATGCCTTGGTGAATTATATGCATGAATGGAGAATTGAAATACTTAAAATAGTATTAAATTAATTAAAAATAAAATACTTAACTAAACAACTTAATTCTTTTTCCACATTATTCTCCTCTGTTCACTGAGCAAGAGGGTATTTTTATTTTATTTTTATGATTTCCTATGCAAAGATATGAATTTTCAAAGTTCTGGGTATTTAATAAATTCAGAAAATTCCTATTTATGTACTTAAACCAGTCAGCGCCGCGTCATCCTCGTCCGGGTCGAGAGCACACGCTTCGCTCTGCCCTTTGACGCCGCTATCTGAATAGGATGCCACACGGCCCGCGATTTCGTTCCGAGCTCTCATCCGGCGTGATTCTGGTCGTTCATCTGATACACGCTCGATCCAACGGTGGCTGATCATCGTCTACGACTGGTGCACCTCGAGAGCCGTACACTTCTAACCCTAAGATCTCACCCAATACTCCACCAAATTACATGATCTTGGACTCTATGAACTTGTCTTGACAAGACGAGTACATCTATATGGCTAACATGCATTGTAATCGACTCAAACAAAATGGAGAATCAAAAGAAGCTCTCGGGAAGGAGGAGTTCAATACCTTGGCTCTGAGAAGTGAAGCTTCAATCAGAGGGGCTTGACACGTTCGTTGGAGTCCAGGGAAGCTAGGGATGAAGCCTAGAGCTGTGGTGAAATGCCTAGGTATGAAAGTGACCAAGGCCGATTTCAAAGCTTGGCCGACAGGACGAATGGATGGCCTGGTGAGGGCGCTTTCACTGAGGAACTTCTTCTCTTGGTCTGGTGAAGGTGTAGAGTCAATCAATTTGAGGATTGGCTCACTGTGGTGAAGTGTCCTATTTTTAGGCTAAGAATTGATCTCAGAAATTGAACTCACATAGGGGGTTTTAGGGCTGGATTTCACTGGGGATCAACTGCTCTAGGTTAGGAGAAGAGTCTGGAGCAATTTTGGCAGAGTTTTGGTAAGGTTAATTTTCATCAACTTCTATGACCGTGAGGTGGTGGGTTTAAATAGACATGGCTATGGGGCTTCCCAGAGGCAATTGAAGGTTGGGATCAGCTGCTCAGAGGAGGAGAAGAAGAGCCATGGTGTCCACTAGGGTTGAGACAGCTCAGCAAGGTAGAATATGAATTTTTGCCTCACATGGAGCTCTCGGCCATGGTGTTTTCCCAGGGTCCAGTCACCACCTTGACCAGTGAGGTCAGGGATTGAGTTTAGTGCATTCTATGGAGGTTGGCCATGTGTAAAGGGCTTGATTCAAATGGAATGGAGGAAGTGGCTCTTTTGGGCTTAAATGGGTCAAGTCATGTTTTTAGGCTTGGTTCACCCTCCAAGAGGACTTTGGGTGCTGTGGGGGTTAGGTGAGTCAGCTAGTTTTAAGTTGAGAAGTCTCCATCCAAGCATATTTAGATTAATTTTGGGTTAAGGGGAAGCATGGGTTAGGTTAAAATGTTTAATCATAGGTTAGGAAAGAGCTCCCCTCTCTTACCATTAATGTCTTGGTGATGTCTAAAGTGGCTCCCAAGGCTTGCATATGGCTTATGCATGGCTCCATGGCTCCATTTGGCTTGGGGCAAAGCTTGGTCAATTTCATGGAAATAGATTTTAGAGATTTTGGCATTTTGATGGAAAATTTTCATGAAGCTTGATTTGGAATAGTTTAATGATGGTTTTGAAACTTAGGGGTGATTTTGATTAAAGGGGTGATGAGAAGAAATTATCTTGTGGGCTTTAGAGTTAATTTTGGGCTTTTTTAAATTTAGTGAAAATGGGCTTTTAAATGTTTTATGGAGGTGGGCTTTTAGATTTTAAAAATAAATTTTTGGATGAAAATTTGGTAAAGTTTTGTGTCAAATAAATGTTGTATTTGGTTTAGGAATTTTTCATGAAGGTTTTAGAAAAGATTTAGGGTCATTTGGAGTTGAATTGGGTTCAATTTGGGTCCTTTAATAATAGGGTCAAAGTGGATCCAATTGGGCTAACTTTGGCTAAGGTTGGGCTAAAGTTGGTTTTGATGTAAAATTAATGTTTCAAAAGGTTTATGGGAGTGTAACAAAGAGTTTTTCAATTTTGGTTGGGTCTTGATGTTGGGATTTGGGATTGTTTGCGTTCATGATTGGTTTAGGCCAATTTTGGGAATTTTGGTTTAAGTTAGGCTTGGGTGAAGTTTGGGTCCAAATATTGGGTAAAGTAAGTTAGAGCTTTGTTTTTAGGGATGTTAGGAAGATTTAAAAACAAATTTGTGTAAAATTGGGTGATATTTGGGTTGAATTTGGGATGGATTGGGTTGGTTGGTCATTTTGGGCCTTAAGGGCCCATTTGGGATTTTTGATCAAATTGGATTAAATTGACAAAATTTGGGTATATGGAAGTTGAACAAAATGAAATTGGGAATATTTGGGATTTTCTGAAATTTTTTGAGAATTTATAGAATTTTTAGATTTTTGGGTCAAAAAGGGCATTTTGGTTATTTGGAGGGTATGGGGGTATTTTGGAAATTTTGGTATATTTGGCCATGGATGATCAATTTGACTGGTAGAGAATATTTTGGATTGATTTTGAGGAATTTTTGGTAATTTAGGCAATTTTGGAAATTTTGGACAATTTCAAGAGCATTTAGTAGGTTTGGTGGGATTAGGGCGCCGGGGGTCAAAAATTAAAATTTGGGGAAAATGAAGATTAATTAGGTGTGAGTAAAATGGGACCATTTTTGTTGAGCCATAAAGCTATATTAAGCTCACTAGAGCCTTGAGAGGACTCATTTTAGGCATTCAATATGTTGTTCCTAACCCTCTTACCCAAGGGCTTAGGGGTTAAGGTCCATCCATATGAGTTTCCTACATGAGTTAGGAAGCCAAGTTAGGTAAGAGTGGTTTTAGGGTTTGGAATGTGTGTGAGAGTGTGGTGTGTGCAAGTTAACCATCACCAGACTAAGTTACCCAGGGTTCCTAAGGCCAAAGGGTCCTATAGGAAACTCATCCTTTAAACCTCCACATATTGATTTCAACCCTCCAAGTGGCTTGGGGGTTTACAATCAAACTTGTGGGGTTTGAAGGGAGTTAAGAAGTGTTTGAATTTCTATGTGGTGGGTGCCATTTCTAGTCCTCTAGGATAGTCAAAGGGAAAACCCATAGCTAAGTCCTAAGCACTACGGAGAGAGATCAGACCTCACCAAAAATGAGGTCAACAGAGTGAAGTAGAAAAATTAAAGTGATAGATTGCTTCTTCCTTTCCATTCTAAAGAGGGAATTGAGTGTTACAAAGAAGAGAGAAAATAATTCAAAGGAACTTCAAGGGAATTGAATTGGGAAAGAGAAATAAATAAGTTGTATTTTCTTTTGTGGTTTGTATGACTTTTTTTATATATAAAATCCATGCTTTATTGTGTCTTCTTCATGAATTCTGAGTAGTCTCCTTTGTCTTTCTTCTTGCTTAGAGATGTGATGATGTGTTGATGTGGATTTGAAGTGCTTTTAACGTAATGAAGAAATTGTGATGGTTTCTCATTTTAAACTTAATTTACTTTTGGATCTGGCCAATTGAATCGTTAAAATATATTGTTGAACATCAACTCTGAAAGGATTTAGTGTCCTACAACATAAATAAAGAATTTATTCAATTTCCATGGATGAATTGCGTAGTTCATGTGAATTGAGTGCAAATAAATAGGGAAATGTGTTTTGATGGACTTCAAATTGGAGGTTCTGGGTGACAAGCTGAGACCCACAATTTGGTCCTAAGATTAGTAACTAAACTTGAAGGTTGGCCTTCAGGTGAAGGGTGAGTGGGAGCTACGTAGTGACAGTCGGTATCCTCCCATTGTAGCCTTAGGTTTAGTGACTAAACTTATGATAGGTCAATGTTCTCTTCATGCTTGGAAGAGGGGGTACTCTTTTAAGGGTAAAGAAACATTTATACTCCTATTTGGCACAATACCATAGATAATACCTCCATATCATCCACACATCATATTCTCGTTGCAAGGGGAAATATACATTTCTTATATATCAAAACCTTTCAAATTTATAGCTTAGTATGTGTATGTTAGTTAATTTTGTTTTAAAGATATTAGAAGTAATTGTAGTTTACTTCATTGTTACTGTTTTTTGCATCTTGGTAGTAGAAGTAAACATTAAAATTTAATTGTAATTTGAGTATTAGAATTCAATATTTCATTATTTATTGTAAGACTCGTACCTTCCATGTGGGATCGGTAACCAGGACTCCATTAGAGCCCTGTATTACTTGATACAATACATATACTTGTGTTGAATGTTTGGACTTTTCTAAATCATTAAAAATATATATAAATTTGAGTTCATAAGTTCTTGCAATATTAAAGACCGCAGCATCAAGTTTTTGGCACCGTTACCGGGGAAGAAAGGAAGTATAAATGGTATTTACTAATAATATAGTAACTGAAAACCTTTACTTTGTAGTGTGTAATTGTGTGTGTTTGTTTACTTTTTAAAGATATTTGTGTGATTTTATATGCGTAGTAGTGGATCTATAGGTTTAGTACTTTACAATTCAAAGTTAGAGCGTACTGTTAGAAAAATTAGAAAACAACAAAACAAACTGAAAATCCTTTTAAAATGGTGAGTAATCAAGATAATCAGATAAATGATATTGGAAATTTGCCAAAACCTTTAAGAGATTATGCTAACCCAACAACAGATGAAATTCATATAAATAATCAAAATCCTGATGTTGCTGCTAATTCATTTGAACTTAAACCTGCTATTATCCAAATGTTACAAAATAATCAATTTGGGGGAACACCTAATGAGGATCCAAATTTACATCACTAGTTTCATAGAACTGTGTGTTACTTTTAAATATGACGGAGTGTCGAGTGATGTTGTTAGACTTTTTCCTTTTTCATTAATGGATAAAGCTAAGGCGTGGTTAAACTCATTAGCACCTGGATCTATTAGAACTTGAGGAGAATTGTCTCAAAAGTTTCTATCAAAATATTTTCCTCCATCAAAGACTATTAAGTTAAGAAATGATATTACATCTTTTGGTCAGTTTGAAGGAGAATCAATATATGAAGCTTGGGAATGATTTAAAGATCTTCTTAGGAACTGTTCACATCATGCTTTACCAAATTGATTAATAATTCAAACATTTTATAATGGGTTAGTAGGATCATTGAGATCAATTATAGATGCTACTAGTGGTGGATCGTTAATGTCAAAACCTTTTGATGAAGCATACACATTAATTGAAGAAATGGCTACTAATAATTTTTAATGGCCCTCTAAATGAGTAAATCCTAAAAGAGTAGCTTGTATTCAAGATTCAGATATGATGACTATGATAGTTTCTCAAATTTCAGACCTTTCTAAGAAAATAAATCAAAATGGAATGAATTATTCTCAACCACCTCAAGTGTTAGAGGAAAATTCATTTTGATAGATAACAGAATCTCAAACACCTTATGAGACTTTGAGTGCTATTAATAGACCTAACAATCCTTATTCAAATTATTATAATCATGGTTGGAAGAATCACCCAAATTTTAATTAGAATAATAGCAATGACAATGTTAATCCACATTGGGGGAGCAGTTCTATAAATCCAGCTGGAAATTTGAACAATCAAGTAAATACCAATTTTAGACCATCTTATCCTCTTGGATTCAATAGTAACCTGCAATTTAAGGATAAGAATTTGTTTACTGAAGAAATGATTCTGAATATAGGAAATCAATTACAAGCTCAAGGTGTTGCGATGAAAAATGTTGAAAATCAATTGGGGCATATTTTCACTGCACTTAATAATAGACCTTCTGGAACGCTTCCAAGTAATGTTGAGATCAATCCAAAAGATCAAAACAAGGAATAAATTAAGGCTATTCAAATATGGAGTGGAAAAGAATTAGAGACAAGAGTGCAAAAATAAGTTGCAATAGAAAAGAAGAAGGTGGATATTGAAAAAGGTTCAAACAAGATTTATCCATACTTGGATTATCCTCTTGAGCCAATGAAGATTACTGTTGAAAAACCACCGCCTCCATTTCCTCAAAGATTTAAGCAACAAAATAGGGATAACAGATTTGGAAAATTTTTGGGGATCCTTATGAAATTAACGATAAATATTCCTTTTGTTGAAGCATTAGAACAGATGCCTGACTATGCCAAGTTTATGAAGGATGTTCTTAAAAAGAAAAGAAGTTTACAGATCATGAAACTGTTGCACTTAGCGGAGATTGTAGTGTAATTATTCAGAAGAAGCTCCCTAAAAAACTTAAAGATCCTAGTAGTTTCACTATTCTGTGTGCTATAGGTGAAAATTTTTTCAGAAGAGCCTTATGTGATATGGGAGCTAGTATTAATCTTATGCCTTTATCAACTTTCAACAGGTTGGGAATAAGAGAAATTTATCCTACATCTATGACTCTTCAGTTGGCCAATTTTTCCATTACTTACCCTAATGGAGTGGTGGAATATGTGTTAGTGAAACTGGATAAATTTATCTTTCATGTGGATTTTTTTGTACTTGATATAGAGGAAGATAAAGAAATTCCAATCATTTTAGGAAGAGCATTCCTTGCTACTGGAAGAGCATTGATTGGTGTTCAAAAAGGAGAATTAACTATGAGAGTTAATGAACAAAAGGTGACCTTTATTATTTTGAAATCTATGAAGTATCCCACAATGGAAAAAGATAATGAATGTTTTAGGATGGAGGTCTGTGAATATTTGGGAAACGATCATTTTGAAAATATATTTGAAAAAGAAGAAGAGTATGAAAATATGTTTGAAGAAGAAATTGAAAATGAAGAAAGTTCAGATAGTAAGAAGAATAAGGATTTGGAGTATGTTCAGGAGAGAATTGAAGTATTCGACACTATGGAAGGTGAAATAAAAGCTTAATTCCATCTATAATAAAACCTCCTGAACTTGAGATGAAATTCTCCCTAAGCATTTGAAGTATATGTTTTTAGGACAATCATCTACCTTGCCAGTTATTATATCTTCGGAGTTAAACGATTATCAAGAATAGAAGTGTCGGCATATTTTCAGGTTGAGTGTTGTATTTTATTTTGAAAAGGGGGTAGCCTAACAGAAATTGTCGGTGAATTTTTAATTTAATTTAAATAAATAATTTGAAAAGTAGTATTTGATTTTGAAAATAATTTTTAAATTTGAAGATTTTAAGATATGAAATCAAACTGATCTCACATCCCGAATAGTTTACATAAACGAGCACCGCACCACAAACCGTGTATCTATCCCGAAGAATAGACACACTCGCTCGATAATGGGGCTCGATTAGATAAACTAGAAAGGTTTGTGACATCCGTTTGGTCCGCGAACCAATTTTATAAGCCGACAAATTCCCCGCTTAATATGAAGGCATTAAACGAGGTTTATATTACCTCGGGTACTTTAAAATTCCCTATAAGGGCAATCCCCTATAGTTAATTACATCTTAAGTGACGGGAATCACCTAAGAAAACTCTCGATAATAATCGCAATTTCGCTCTCGAGAATTTCAAACTTTAAGTTTTCAAGGGATTGAATTTTGGAATTTCAATAGGGAATGGATCAAATTTGGAACATTTTGTTTTGGGAATTCAAAGGAAGAAAGGTAGGAGAAATTACAGAGTCGAAGTGAACTTCGGTAATTTCCCAACTATCCTATTGTTTGGCTTGAATTTAGGAAAGTCCTAATGTTTATTTAATGTTTTGATCTTGCCAATTTTAATTAATTAGGACCTATATTCGTATGACATGATCATACAAATAGCCTCGAAGATGTGAGGGTTTATGTCGTATCGGACAACTACCTCAGAATCCTAAGACCGGTTAGGGCTTAATCTGCAATGCAAATGCCAAACAAAAGGTTGAGGATTTATGTTGCACTAGGCAAACTACCTCGAAGTCCTATGGCTTGGTTATTTAATTCTAGGAAAGTTTTGCTGAAGTAGACTCGTGTTTTGCTGATGACGATGGCCGTGCTGCCCACCATGCTCCGAGCTCATTGTTGTTGCAAAGGTTTAGTTATAGAAGTCATAAATCAGGAGATGAGAAAAGTGTTTTGGTTTAGAAAAAATCTTAATTTCCAAGGGTTTTTTTTTACGTTTTATTTAAAACAAATCTTAAAGTTGATTATAACAACACCGGTTAAGATCCCACGGTTCCATCCTTCCGGCATCGTTATTTTTATCGGATTCACTTAGTCCAAATGAATTTGCTAAACTCAACTGAATGAGTTCCACACTTTCATTTAGACCGTGGAAATCCCGTTAGTAACACGTAGGTTACATCATCCGAGGTATTCCCGATCATCCAACAAGACGTTTTAATTTAGTTGTAATTGTAGTTTTGTGTTCTGTTTGTGATTAAATTTTGAGTTGTTTTATATTTTGAGATGTTGTGGCGGTGAATTTTATCTTGCAATGACCTTTAATTTAGTTTTGGTTTCAGTTTTAGGGACTATCCTAAAAGTGTGTGTTTTCATGCAACAGTTGTTTATCATGCAAGAAAAATAAGTGCGATGCGATTAAATAAATTGCAATAAGGTAAATTGCAATAAAATAAAAGCATACCTGAAGGGTCTTCCGGTCATCCCAAGCTGCACTTAAACACAATTTAGAATATTTAAACAAGTTCCTAGGTAAAGCTAAGGGAAGGGTTATGGTTTTCTACCAAATTCCTAATCCTATAGCTAGTCATTTCCTATGACGTCTAGGTTCTCGTGTTTTGGTTTGAGGACGATTTTCTTCATCAAAGAACAATTAAATTCAATTGTTCTTATAAATATCCTATCATATTGAGGAAGTGCTTAAGAAGAATCTTAAACATCATTTCAATATTGCTAGAATTGTTTTAAGTCCAAATGAATTTAATTATACAAGTGAATTAATCGTCCGGGAATTCAAATTTTGTTGTTATCTTACTCAGTGAACTAGGACATTTGAATATCATATGAGGGAAGTAACATTTCATTTAACGTTCTGTTTAGGAGTTATGACAACAAAAGCTTTCGAGGGCAAATCGATGTTCAAATGGTTTGTGATTTAATTTAATTTCAGTTAACGGGTTTAAATTTGGAATAGTGCTCAAGTTGTTTCATATTTATTTTTTTGAATTTCTTTATGTCTTAGGTGATGTTATTTTTAATTCAATTTAATTTAACTTTAATTTAATTTAATTTGGTTTAGTTTCAATTTTAATTTAATTTAATTAATTTAAATTAATTTTAATTTTAACTTGATTTTATTTTAATTTAATTTAATTTAATTTAATATGATTTAATTTAATTTAATTTAATTTAATTTAATTTAATTTAATATGATTTAATTTAATTTAATTTAATTTAATTTAATTTAATTTGATTTAATTTAATTTAAATTAATTTAATTTGTTTGATTTAATTTAATTTAATCTTTAATTTAATTTTATTTTTAATTTTAATTTAATTGAAAATTTAAAAAGAGTTTAATAATTTGACTTTTAATTTAATTTTAATGATTAAGTCCTTTAACATTTTAAATCTTAAATTTGGATTATCACTTTAATTAGGAATTAAATATTATTGAGATTATTAATTTAGGAATTTTTAAATTAAAGAACAAATCTCTTCCTATTAATAATATCCCTATTTAATAATTCCAACTTTATTATTCTTCCAAATTTAATCAATTATTTAATTAGGGTTTATTTTAATTATTTTTAAATTATTTAATAGGTTTCTACCCTTTAATTATTTAAATTTCAATCATCCAAATCAGATTAAGATCAAATATTTTACTTTTTAATTTTATTGAACCTAAAGTTTTAATTAAGGGTTAAAATTTTAATTACCATTTTGCCCCTTCAAGCTTAATAATTTCATAACTCACTAAATTGAGCTTAAATGAACTTGAAATTTTTATGTGACTTCACTCATATGTCAATAAAGACATGAGAGGAGAAAATGTGATTTTTCTGTATTTAATTTATTTATGTAATTATTTTTAGTAGAAAATAAGGATTACCAAGGAAAATTTAATAATATGACCAAGGGAAAGTTACTGTCCTTAAGAAAATTATGAGACATTCCTAATGACCAGAGGACCACTTGAACCAATTTTGGTGATTTTTTAAAATATATTATTTTTATTATAATTATTTTAAATTTTGGAGTATTAATTAATTTAAAAATAAAATAAAGGTTGAAAAATGAATTTTATATTTTTCAAAAATCTCTCTGATATCAAGGAAATCAGAGAATCAATATTTACAATTTTCTGATTTTTCTATGATTTATTAGAATTATTTTAGTGGAAATACTAGAAATATATATTTTTTAAAATTTTATAATTACCTTAGGGCTTTAAAATTTAATATCTCATTAAATAGACTAAGAAAAATATGGGGTTTGTTCCTAAGTGATTAGAATTCAAAATATGACATTTTGGTGAATTTTATTATTTTTGTGATTTTTATTATTTTTTAATTATTAAAATAATAAAATAATACCAAAAAAATCAACTTTTTTAGAAAATTGAAATTTTATTTTTCTTAAATTCCCCTGATATCAGAGAGGCTCCAAAACCAATTTAGTGAATTTGTGAAAAGTATTTTGAAAGTTATGATTTTTTAAAGTTTAAATTGGCTAAATGGCTTAATCAACCCATTTAGTAGGGTTAACCAAGTCCAATTGACTTCAAATTTTTATTGTGGGTTCCTCTGATCCTAAAGGTTAGTGGAGAATTGATTTCAAGTCAATTTGATGTATGATTAGCTCTAATTAATTAAGAAGCTATTTTGGGTGTTTAAGCCAATTAAGGTTATTTTAAATGAATTAATTCAAAACCTATTTTTCCTAGGGTCCTCTGGTCATAAGAAACACCACCAAATTTTCTTAGAATTTATTTCACAACATGCTAATTACTAGATTTAAAATACTCAAAACAGCAACATGAATTTGAAAAATCAATAACTTCTCATAGGGATGGCCTCTGACTTTGGAAAATTCAGGGAATGTTCCCAAATTCAGAGGCTTCAAAAGCCCTATGGTCTCATGCCATGGTGAATTTCCTATGTGCATGGAGAATTGAAACAATGCAGAGGGTAAATAAATCATTAAAAATAAAATACTTAATGAAATTAAATGATTTCTTTTCCACATTATTCTCCTCTGTTCACTGAGCAAGAGGGTATTTTTATTTTATTTTTCTGATTTTTCTACACAAAGTTATGGATTTTTGAAGTTTAGGGAATTAAATAAATCAGAAAGTACCCTAATTTTCTATTTATCCACGCAGCGCCGCATCAACCTCGGCAGCTCCGAAACGCCGCGTGGCGCTCTCTGATTCGACGCCGCCATCCGATTCAGCGCTCCGGGGGCCCGCTGTATCGTTCCGTCTCCTCATCCGGCGCGATCCTGGTCGTCCGTCCGCGCGTGTATGGAATGAACGACATCCGTTCATCGTCCCCAAGCGTTCTCACCCGAGAGCCATCCACCCTAAAACCCTAAGAACTCACTCATTTCTCAACGGATTTTCGTGTTCTTGTGCTCTATGGATTTGTCTTGAAGAGACAAACACATCTATATGGTGATCATGCATTGAAATTAAGGCATTTGAATTGGAGAATCTCCAGAAGCTCGGGATAAAGAGTTAGCTCATACCTTTGCTCAGAGAAGTGTGGCTTCAATCCGAGGGTTGTGTCACCTTCGATTGGGTCCAAGCAAGCTCCGGATGAAGTCCCTTGGCTCAGTGAATTGTCTAAGTATGATTTCGACCAAGCCCGATCACAAAGCTTGGAGTCCGGAACGGATGGGTGGCCCGGAGAGGGGGCTTTTGCTGGTGGACTTCTTCCTCTGGTCCGGTGAAGGTGTAGGACCAATCAATTTGAGGATTGATCCACCGTGGAGAAGTGTCCCGGTTTTGGGTGGAATTTTAGTCGAGAAATCGGGCTCTGTTGGTGGGGATTAGTGGCAAATTGTCATTGGGGATCAACTGCTCTAAGTATGGAGAGTGTTCTGGAGAAATTTTGGCAGGGTTTCAGTAAGGTCTGGTTCAGCACCTCTCATGGCCGAGAGGAGGTGAGGCTTAAATAGGAGAGGGTGGAGGGCCTCCCAGGGGGGTTTAAGGCTTGGGATCAGCTGCTTAGGTCAAGGGAAGAACAGCCATGATGGCCATTGGGCATGGGGCAACTCAGCAAGGTGGAATTCCAAAGTTTGGCTCACATGGGTGCTCTTGACCTGGTGGTTTCCGGTGGCTGTGGTGGCTGGCCAGCCAGGGTCAGGTCACCCTCAAGGTCAGGGAGGTCAGGGCTGGGGCTTAGTGCAGTCAATTGGCCATGGACATGTGTAAAGGAGTTGAATTGAAATGGAATGGGGGGAAGGCTATTTTGGGTTCAAATGAGTCAACCCACCATTTTAGGTTTGGTGCACCCTTCCATGGCTGATTTGGGCTGAGGGAGGATCAGGTGAATCAGCCTAGAAAAGGGTAGAGAAGTCACCATCCATGAATATTTTGATTAATCATGGATTAAGGTGAAGCATTAAAAGGGTTAAAACCTTTTTAAGGGGGCTTAAAAGAGGCTCCTCCTTTTTCCATTAATGGCTTGATCACATGTCAAACCTTCCATGGCTTCATGTGGCTTGTCCATGGCTTGCATGTGGCTTCATGGCTTGTCTTTGGCTTGGAAAAAGCTAAGTCAACTTTCATGAAAGAGGTTTTTTAAGAATTTTGGTAATTTAGGAGTGATTTGATGGGATTTGGCACATGGCTTTATTTGGAATGGATTCATGATGAGTTTTGAAACTTAGGGATTGATTTTAATTAAGGGTATGATGAGAAGAATTTGTCATATAGGCTTTAACATGAAATTTGGGCTTTTAGGAAGGTTTAAGAAAGTGGGCTTTTGGTTTAAAAAATAAATTTATGGATGGGAATATTGTGAAGGATTGGGCCAAACAAATGTTGTGTTTAGTTCATAGATGTGTCATGAGTGATTTGAAGCAAATTGGGAGTGATTTGGGTTTGAATTGGGTTGAATTTGGGCTTCTTTGGTGAATGGGTCAATATAGGTCAAATTGGGCTAACTTTGGCCAATGTTGGGCTAGGGTTGAAATTGATGTAAAAAAAATGTTGGGAAATGTTTATGGGAGTGTTTCAAAGAGGTTTTGGCTTTGGTTGAGTTTTGATTTTGGGGTTTGGGTTCATTTGGGTTAGGTTTGGGTTTAGGTCAAAATTGGGCTTTTTGGCTTTTAGGTTGAATTTGAGTGGGGTTTGGGTCTAACTTTTGGGCAAATCATGTTAGGGTTTTGCTTGTTGGAATGTTAAGGAAGGTTTAGAAAATATTTGGGGTTAATTGGAGTTGAATTGGGTGAGTTTGGGTTAGGTTTGGGTCATGGGTCCAAATTGGGCTTTAAGGCCCAAAGTGAAATTGGATCCAAATGTCAATAAAATTGGACTTGGATTTGGTCTAGATTGGTGTTAGGAATGTTGAATTGAAGTTTAGAATTGAATTGGACCAGAATTTGGGTCAATTGGGTAGGTTTGGTTTGACATTGGGTTCACTGAGGGTTAAAATGGGTCAAATTGGGGGTTTTGACAAAAGTGGGGTAAATTAACAAAATTAGCCCATGGTGTAGTTGAACAAAATGGAATTGGGAATATTTGGGATTTTCTGGAATTTTCTGGGATTTTTATGAATTTTTGGATTTTTGGGTCAAGAGGGGTATTTTGGGTATTTGGAGGGTATTGGGAGGTATTTTTGGAAATTTTGATATTTTTCGCTATGGATGACCAATTTGAGTGGAGAGAAATGTTTAGGAATGATTTTGGGGAATTTTGGGTGATTTAGAAATTTTTGAAAAATTTGGGTAATTTCAAGGGTTTTACCGGCTAAGCCGGTGTAGGGTCCCGGGGGTCAAAAATTGAAAATTTGGAAAATTGAAGATTGGGTGAATGTAAGTGTAATGAAATCATTTTGGTTGAGCCTTGAAGCCATATCAAGCCCACATGAGCCATGAAGGGACTCATTTGAGGCATCCACTATGTTGTTCCTAACCCTCTTAGCCAAGGGCTTAGGGGTTAAGGACCATCCATGTGGATCACTTTCATGAGTCAGGAGATCAAGTTGGGTATAAGTGTGTTTTAGGAGGTGTGTGAAAGTGTAGTGTATAGGTGTAGTGTGTGTGTAAGTCAGCCCTTCACCGCACTGAGCCACCTGAGGCAATCCTAAGGCCAAAGAGTCCTATAGGAACCCATCCTTTAAACTTCCACATTTGATTTCAACCCTCTAGGTGATTAGGGGTCTACAATCAAGTTTGTGGAGTTTGCAGGGAGCTAAGAAGTGGTTTGAATTTCTAGGTGGTGGGTCCCAATTCTAATCCTCTAAGATAGTCAAAGGAAAAGCCTAAGGCTAGATCCTAAGTACTAAAAAGAAGAAGAGAAGACCTCATCGCAGAGATAACTTTACTCTTCCTAAAAGACAAAATAATGGATGGTGAATTTGTATTGACCATAGAAAATTAAATGCCGCCACACGAAAAGATCACTTTACTCTTCCTTTTCTCGATCAAATGCTGTAAAGACTTGCTGGACACAAGTACCACTGCCTTCTAGATGGATATACTGGTTACCATCAAATACCTATTGCTCCTGAGGATCAAGAAAATAATACATTTACTAGCCCTTACAGAACTTTTGCTTTTCAAAGAATGCTTTTTGGACTGTGTAATGCACCTGCAACATTACAGAGATGTATGATGTCTATCTTCAGTAGTATGATAGATAATGGAATAGAAGTTTTCATGGATGATTTCTCTATTTTCGGGACTTCATTTGAAATCTGCTTAGAAAACTTAGAAAAGGTTTTGGAGCATTGTGAGAAAACAAATTTGGTTCTGAATTGGGAGAAATGTCATTTTATGGTTGCAGGAGGAATTGTGCTTGAGCATAAAATTTTTAAATAAGGTATGGAGGTCGACCCTGCTAAAATTAGAGTGATTGAGAGATTTCCACCACCCACTACCATGAGAGAGGTGAGGAGTTTCTTAGGACACGTTAGATTTTACAGGCAATATATTAAATATTTTTCAAAAATTACCAAACCTTTGTGCCAACTTTTAGAAAATGATAGAAAGTTTGATTTTAATGATGAATGTTTGAGTGCTTTCGAATTATTGAAAGAAAATTTAATCACTGCACCGATAATTATTTCACCAAATTGGGAGAAACCATTTGAACTCATATGCGATGCTAGTGATTATGCGATCGGAGTAGCATTGGGGCAAAAGCATCATAAAGTTTTAAAAGTCAATTACTATGCTAGTAAAACTCATAATGAAGCTCAAATTAATTATACCACTACTAAATGAAAGTTATTAGCTATAGTATTTGCTTTTGAAAGTTTAGACCTTATTAATTGCAGCTAAAAGTATTGTGCATTCAGTGCATTCAGCTATCAAATATTTAATGTAAAAGAAGGATGTGAAACCTAGACTGATTAGATGGATACTTCTTCTGTAAGAATTTGATTTTATGATAGTTGACAGGAAGGGATCTGATAACCAAATAGTTGATCATTTGTCAAGATCAGAGTATGATAAATTATCGAAATTTGAGAAGGAAGTTACAAAAACTTTCCCTGATGAACAACTTTGTACTATTATGGGAAGAAATTTTCCTTGGTATGCTGATATTGTGAATTATATTGTGAGTGATATTGTACCACTTGATTTAACAAGGCAACAACAAAAGAAGTTTAAATATGATGCAAGATTTTATTTTTGGGATGAGCCTTATCTATATAAATAGTGTAAGGATCTGATTATTAGGAGATGTGTGCCACAAGAAGAAATGAATTTGATTATTCAACGATGTCATGATTCTGAATTTGGAGGTCATTTCAGTGTTGATAAGATAGCTTTTAAGATTTTACAATTTGGATTTTATTGGCCTACTTTATTAAGGATGTATATAAATATATTAAATCATGTGATCAATGTCAGAGAGTAGGTAATATCTCTCGAAGAAATGAAGTGCCTCTAAATTATAATTTGGAAGTTGAAATTTTTTATGTATGAGGATTAGATTTTATCGAACTATGTACTCTTTCATTTGGAAATTTATATATACTGGTTGCAGTTGATTATGTCTTGAAATGGATTGAAGCTATTGCTTTAGCTAGATGTGATACTCGGAGTGTTTTAAATTTTTTAAAGAAAAATATATTTACAAGGTATGGAATGCCGAGAGTGATTATAACTGATATTGTAACCCATTTCAGGAATAATCAGAAGTCATGAATGTAAATGTTTATTGATCTATATCAAAAGTTTTCTTAGGTGGCTTTGGTTATCTAATATATAATTAACTATAGGGGCTTGCACTTATAGGAAACTTAAAGACCCCAAATTAATATAAACTCTATCTAATTTTTTCATATTATGTAGGGGAAATTGTCGGTCAAAAATGGTTCACAGATCAAACGGATATCATAAATCTTTTAGTTTATTTGATCAAGCTTCACCTCAAGCCACGTACTTATTCTACGGGATAAATACATGTCTCGTGGTGAAATGCTTAATTATTTAAACTGTCAATTATATAAGATCTCGTTCGATTTCATATTCCTCAAAACTGAAATATTATTTTCAAAAATCAATATATATATATATATATATATATAAATATTAAATAAAATAAAATTTTTTTTATAAAACTATATTCTAAAACCCTTTTCAGAAATATTAACCTCACCCAAATTTAACGGCCGATAGGATATTAAAGAGTTGAATTATAATTAAAAGATGCTGGAGATAAATGATTACTGAGTTAGATGAGTTGGATGAGATAAGAAATGAATCTTATGAGAATGCAAAATTTATAAGGAGAAAATGAAGTTAAGGCGTGATCAAAGAATTTTGAAAATAAATTTTGAACAAGAGCAAGAGTTTTGTTATATAATTCATTATTTAAACTATTTCCAGGAATACTTATGTCCAGTTGGTCAAGACCATTTATTGTGGTAAAAATTAATCCATATGGAGCTATTGATATTGAAGATCCTAAAACTAGGAGAGTGAATAAGGTAAATAGACACAGGTTTGAAGCTTGCTAAAGTGGAGAGGGTCCTGCATTTAAAGAGATCCTAATATTGGGTCAAATCATATTATAACATTGGTTAAGTCGTGCTGACGATGTTAAAAAAAGCACTTCGTGGGAGGCAACCCATAGTTATTGGTGTGGCTTGATTTAAATTTAAAATTGTTGATGCTGTGATGAGTTTATGAAATGTCTATAAGACTTATATTATTATGATGGCACAAAACATTATTATACTAATGGATTCGAGGAGTGGAAGAAAGAAATTTCAGAATTGAAGATGTTGGTATGGCGCTATAATGCTAGATCTGGTGTTATAGTGCCAATGTTCGAATAACTCCTCTTAACAGCCCAAAATTCAGTTTACCGCCTTCTTCTTCTCTATAAAACTGCCTAGGACAGGATTGGGAGAAATCCTATGACATTTTCAAGTAATTTTAAGAGATTTGAGAATATGAAATTCATTCCTATTTAGAGATCATGGAGAGTAATGACAATAGGAGATTTGAAGATAAGAAGACCATGTATAAGGATGCTCAGACCTAATTCAATAAATTCTTGCATTAATTTTTTAGCAACTTATGAAAAAACTTCGGAAGAATGAAGGTGAGATATCTCGACTACATACCTAGTATAAAGGCTTGTTCCATTTGTTTGAGAATTTGGATTGGCAATTGATGCACCTAAAATATATTGTGTTTTTATGCACATTTTTATACCTATTTTTGATGATATTGCAAGTTAATGGAAGGTATTTTGTATTTTTCTTGCAGGTATGATGAAAATGATTAATTATGATGAAAGGAGTGAAAAATGATCAAATTTGGAGAAAAATTATGAAGTTTAAGAAATTTGGCCTCTCGCCTAAGCGCCAAAGTGTCGGCGCTTACGCGCCACAGTTAAAAATTAAATTTAAATCTATTTTGGCGTCATTTTCAAGGGTGTTTGAAGAAACATTTGGTGGTGACTTCCTTAACTTCCTTTGAGAGGCAAATATGATTGAAGGGATACATCTTTTGGTGGATACATTGAATCTACATATGATTTGAATAGATACCAAGGCACCTTTTGGAAAATTATAAAAACGAAGCCACATAATTTATGACGGGGTTGTTATTATTGAGTGGTGGTATCAGAGTTATTATTAGTGTGAGTTGAAGAGAGTAGTTGTTAGTATTTTAGAGTTCTTCTTTTCTATAGTAGAGAGTAGAGAGTAAGAAAGGAAAAAGAGTGGGTGTGAAGCCTTCTTCTCACCAATTTTCTTTTATCCTTATATCTAGTTTTTATTGAAGTTTAAAGTCATTATTAGATTATTCAGAGATGGGCGCCAAACTCTGTAGATTTGTATTGTGGAAAGTAAAATTCCAAAGAAACTTCCAGAGTCTGGTGGAGAGGATTTTCAGATAAGTATTTATCTTTACTTTTACACTTTTTTTTTAAGTAAGACTGTTGTGTTTACATTATGGTTTATGCTTTCATATCAAGTTTTGTTTGTGTTTTCTTTATGAAATCTGAGAAGTTTAGTTTATCTTTTTCTTTCTTAGACGATGAACTAATTAAAATATGGAAGTATGTTGTGGAAAGTATAAATGTTTAATGCTGGAATAAATTGTGATGATTTAATTCCTTGAACTTAATTTACTTATTGATTTGGCCAATTAAGATGTTAAATCTTTTTTGAGGTTATGTAAGATCTAATGCGGTATTTTCTCAAACAACAATTGGAAAGAATCACATGCAATTATATGGGTGAGAATTGTAGTCTATATGATTGAATGCAAATATATAGAGAGATATGCTTTATTGGGGAGTAAAATTAGAGGACTTTAGAGTGACAGGCTAAAGCCCCCTTATTTAGTTTGTTATTTTAAATTTTGTTATGAGATGTTAGCCCCCAGGTGGAGGGATAAAATGAACTCTAGAGTGAGAGCTGGTATCTTCCTTGCCTAACCCATCTACAAAATTTCAAATTTTCAAATTAACCAATTTTCTTTATAGAACAAAGTAAAGGTAAAGAATATAATTGCTCCAATTTGACATAATACATTTAAATACTTCCACAACATAAAAATCCCTAATTATTACTGATTCATTGAAGAAGGAAAAAGATATTTTATTCTTATAACTTTTATATCTTATTTAGATTATTGATAATTTTATTTCTGTTTAACTTGTTATTAAAAATATCAGAAACAAATTTTTCAAATTAAAACCTTATAACATACTTATAAAAATCAATTAAAAAAAAGTAAAAAGTTATTTTTCTTATTTCTTTAAATTTTTACACATTTCCTTGTGGGTTCGATATCTTGGGGTTAAATCAGAAAGTCCTATATAACTTGATAAACAATACATATTCTTGCGTAGTATGTCATATTACATATCAGAAAATTCCTATGTAAATCTTAAGCATAAATATTCGAGCATCAGCAGCTAAAAATCTAATTCAATAATTTGGTGAGTTTTCAAGATTGTTAAGTAACTATGTATACACCAAAAAATTGATTAATGACAAGTTTGCTACGACTCGTGCTCCTTTCTACCATGCTTTTGATCTTAAATATTTTGAGCAAGAAAAGGAGGGTGATACCAATAATCACAACCGGCCCTAAACGATTTCATATATATATATATATATATATATATATATATATATATATATATATATATATATATATATATATATATATATAATTGATAGCAGTCTCTTCAGAGAGGATTATCAAATCACTAATGCTCTCAGATTAACTGATACACCTTCTCAGGAGGAGATTTGGGTGGCCCTTAGCTCTATTGACAGTTCTAAAGCTGCTGGACCAAATAAATTCAATGTTGATTTATATAAGAAGACTTGGGCAAAATGTAAGGTTGAGTTTACTGCAGCAGTGCAAAGTTTCTTTCAAGGAAATGATATACCTCAGTATTTCCATGCTTCTACCATTGTGCTGATCCCCAAAAACAATGCTCCCAAGAACAGGAATAACTACAGACCCATCAGCCTCACCACTGTAATTAGCAAAAGCATTAGTAAAATCATTGTGGGAAGATTACAACCTTATCTTATAAGATTATCAGCCCAAACCAGTCTACATTTGTGAAGGGCAGATCCATTGCAGATAATGTTCTCCTTGTAGAAGAACTACTTTTAGACTTGGATAGGCCTTGTAGGGGGGAAATCTCATATATAAACTTGACATTAAAAATGCCTATGATACAATTGATTGGAACTTCATTCTTCAGGTCTTGCATGCCAGAGGTTTCACCAATGGTTTTTGTCTTCTAATTAAAAGATGGCTAAAGCACAACCATCATTCCATCCTTATCAATGAAAAATGCTGGGGAGGTTTCCAAACCACCAGGGGACTCAAACAAGGAGATCCATTTTCCCCCACAATATTTATTATTGTCATGGATTATCTCTCTAGGCTATTGGAGTCTCAAGTCACCCCTTTCCTACATGCTAGATACCATCAAAAGTCAAATTTGGTCATTTCTCACCTTATGTATGTTGATGACATTATGCTTTTCTCCGGGGCATCTAAACTTGCTGTTAAAAGAGTTCTCAGCTGTCTGAGCCTATTCCAACAACTCTCTGGTCTCCAATTTAACCATGCCAAATGTGAGGGGATCTTCCTCAACCATATCCCACCAACACCTCCCAATGGATCACTCAATTCACTGGTTTTAATAGAGCCCGCCTTCCTTTGAAATATTTAGGGATGCTGCTTATCAAAGGAAGAACCAAACAGGTGCATTTTGAAGAGATTATAGGGAAGCTCAATGCTCAATTATCCAGCTGGGCCAACTCTTTCTTATCAACTGGTGGGAGAATCACCCTTCTAAATAGTATTTTAACTACTTCCCCTCTTATGTCCTTTAGATGACATGCATGAAACGTAGTGCTAGAATCCAAATTGAGAGAATTTTTAACAGGTTTCTATGGTCTGGTCAAAGAAAACAAATTCACTGGGCTAGCTGGCAAAAACTAGCCAAACCTCGGGAAGCTAGGGGGCTGAGCTTCAAAGGTCTAATGCAACTGCATAAAGTGAATTTTTGCAAGCTCTAGATTCACTTCAGGCAGCAAAAATCTCTTTGGGCTCAATACATGAAAGGTAAATACTGCAAGGATATTCACCCTACCTCCTCTCAACTTAAACCTGGCATCTCTAGAATCTGGAAACACATGATACTTAATAAAGATATTGCTGATTCACTTTACTTATTGGAGCTGGGGGTAAAGGGGAAATTTTGTTTTGGCATGATCATTGGTGCCCTGGGGATATGCTTAAGGCTTTACCCAACACTGAAAAAAATCAATTTCCTGTGGCCAACTACTGGGATGAATTTACTTGGTCTATTCCCAAACTTCAGCAACTTCTTTTGGAACATTCTATTAATCAAGTGTCCAACATTCACTTTGACAAATCCCAACCTGATAAAATCATTTGGCAATTTGGTAAGCAGCATAGTCTTACCAAACATATTTGTCTCAGTATTCACTCATGGTCTCCTGCTAGCTGGGGAAA